>DWLS01001076.1:0-23989 GCA_018246255.1 Pachliopta kotzebuea | reverse complement strand
TCTACTTGCTAAATTTCTACCCAAAGGTTGTCTGGCAGAGATCGCTGGTTAGCGATAAGACCGCCTTTTGTGAAAATTCTTATGTACTTTCTTTTTTTGTAACTCTGTGATAGTGCACAATAAAGTATATTTGTATTTGTATTTGTATGTTTCCAATGTTGAAATGTGTTAATGGATCTTCAAGCATATCAACTGCACTTTACGAAGATGAAATTTAATTTTTTTCACTACAATTTACTAAAGTTAAGTTATAGAAGGATAAGCTCTAAATAATTCAAATGCAACTTTTAATTCAAGTATGCCTTGATATGCAGATTTTGTCCTAATATTTATAAAAACTTGTAAATAGTTAACATAGTTAAATATTACATCGAATAACTTCGTATAACTTAAAACCCCTATAGGAAAGATATAAATATACTTATCTATTAGATGAGATATCTGAATGATATAATACAATCTTTATTATCATCATCAGCCGATAATAGTCTATTGCTAGACATAGGTCTTCCTCAAAGATCTTCACTCAAATTCGTACTTGCGAGGTCCCGCCAGCATTGCTTTCACCGATACATGGGTGCCACTGTGGTCCGCCGCCTTTCTGCCCCATCGGCCGTCAGTCTCACAAGCAATGCCCTCTGCCCATTGCTATTAAATCCTAGCAATCCTTAGGTCTAATAATAGATACCCCAGTACAGTCCATTCCATTGCCCTTTGAGTGACTCTGAGCCTTTTTATAAAGCCCGTTGTAAATGGACAATACAATCTTTTACATGTTGCCAAATTTACACGGCAACAATAAGTTCGTAAATGTTACTTCGACTCTCATATGTTAATAGACACAGAAATTACAGCAGTAGTCTATGGATAAACAAACTCTGTCATGGTCCGAACTTCATAGCCGGTAGTCTTGGAATCGATCCAGGGTACTTCAGTTTAAAAACAAACATCTGCGCCGGTTTACATTAGAAACCCTTAAATAGGTAAAAGCGAACAGAATCCGCCAGTTCATTATACAAATTGCGGGATTATGTTAATGTAAACTATTTATAAGCTGTTTGATTTACCTCTGTGTCACTGCACGCCGTGTAACCATTTCAAACAATAAATTTAAGCATTATCTCTATTGCTACTGTTCCACATCCGTGTGGGTTTTCTTAAAACACTAAATTATTATTTATCTTCAAAGTTATACTTCTTTATTATTATTTTATGCAATAGAACATATAATTAATGTAAAAATCGCTAGCTTGCTAATAAAGATATTTGTAATTTAAATATATTTGAAATTATTAAACAGTTTTAGCTTTGCTAATTAGTAAATTTTACTTTAAAATTTAATTACTTTTTATTTAGCAGATTTTCATTTTGTTTATATTTCACGAAACATAGCGTGCAAGATACTGATAGCGATACGCGTATCTACAACAATGTGGCGCTAGTATGGATAACATAAACTACTCAATAAGTTGTTAAGTCTCACGTTGTCAATAATGTTATTAGCTAGAAGGCCCTCCGAACCAGATTTTTGAAAACATCTGTTCGGCAGCAGAAATTCTGGTACTTAGACTATCTCCGGATAGAGAGAACTAACGCCAATAAAATAATAGTCGAGATAAATTTATTAAATATTAAAGTGGACACTTATTTTTGTATACGTTGCTTTATTATCAGAGTAATGGCTAAAGTTTGGTATCATTAATCTAGGCGATAGGAGGTTTAGATGTAGAGATGAGCCGGGGGCTGCGGTGATGTTGAGGGGGAGGAGGGGAGGAGACGGGGACCGGCCAGTGACCCACGCTGTGGCATTCCAACGCGCGCAACGTGCGGACCTGCTCTCTTTACTTTTAAATAGAAAATGTTTAAAACCTTCATCGATGGATTAAAAACTTTTTCTTATAACAAAATAAAAAGACATTTAATTTTTTGTTATCAAATTCATTAATCTGATTTTAGTAAATTTAAAAGAGGATTAATAATACAAAATCTTTATGACCTTGTGTTTCTTTATTGAGAAAATGTGTCCCAATCCCAGAAATAGTAAGAAAAATTTTTAATAATTATTTATAATATATGTTTTACTTATTAACTACACCTAAAATTATGTTTAACATTTTAATCAATTCATTTAAGTTTTATGTATTTTATTATCAAACTCTGACAGTTCTCAGAACTTATTACATCTACACCGAAAGCAATAGGCAATCAGGAGTGAGCTATTGAATAAAAAAACTTTTGACCCAGATCATTGCTCTACGACCGTACACTTTCATTTCAAAGGCTTTCATTTCATTTAATATTAGCGCTCTACAGCGTTACTTAATGTTATAAAAACGGTGAAAAATTTTTGGTTTTATTTTCGCAGAACCTGTCAAAACAATCGCACTGTTAAACTAAACGAGGACGGTTTTTGGAACCTGTTCTCATACGCCGGTACGTTTCCTCAATGAATTTTGTACATAAAAAATAAACACTTACAGCGTCTTTTAAACGCGTAGTTGACTGACCGAAGGTTTTTTGTACAATTGCGCCGACCGAATCCTCTCAGCGGTTATTACGGATCCAAGAGCGACTTTTTTACATTCACACTATATAATAACGTGAGTCATTTCCACGTTACCTCCGTTGGCGCCATCTCGAGCTGCGGGTCCCACTCCCCCCACAACACATAATGCGGCCGGTAATCGTAATTGAAAATATTTTTTTAATGTAAACCATTAACATCCTCTCACAGTCCTCTCGATAATTTCGGGGCCCACTTTTTTCCTTTTACGTTCCGTGCCTTGATGGGATTCTAAGCGACTGTCCATCGCGATCCCTATCTCGAAGTATAATATGAAAAGACAGACGTTACTTATATTTTATTTAACGTCAGAATTGATCGAACTGCCGCGATAAGACAGTTGGGAGGGAGAGATTTTTTTATGTCATTAATTATATATTCTTAACGATAAACTCGTGTGTAAATGTAGGAAAATCGAAATCGTCTCTGGAAGTTTATCATAATTAATAAACTTGATATCGAAACGGGAATTGCGCATACTGTCGTACGTATTATACTATTTTATATAGTTAGGTGTTAGTTACGAAAAGGATGCTGTGTTTAGTTAGAATTGAAGATTTTATTGTCTAGGCCGGTTTGGTGTGAGCGTTTTCAAAGTAACTTGGTAATTGCCTTGTTAATTTGAATACGCTGGCGGTCTCTTTGATGTTGGTGAAGTCGTTTGGCCGGTGGTTCTGAATCCGTCATCCGACTTTAATCGAGCATACACTACTCAATTCATTTCAAAATTGAGATATCGCCTTCATTAGATATTTGTAATTTATTGGAAGTAATTTGATGTTGGATATTTTACGTCTGAGTGTTTTTTTTTTTAATTGGATCGCTTTTTCTGCATCCATTAATTGAACAGTTGAAACAGGATTTTCTTCTACAGAACAGGTGTCTGAGTTATGGCGAATTTGCAAGTAACGGTTTTAAAATCGTAAATTTTTTCTCGAATTTCGCAAATTGCTGGCATTTAATAATTTTAGAATTTCAATATTCATTAAGTTTTTCTTCATAATTATTGTATACGCTTTATTCAAAGTTATGAACATGAATTATGTATTTGACCTCTGATTTGATTGCAATCATTAAAAAGTCATTGCTCACCGTACAATTTACAAAATCATATAGTAATCACATTTCGACTATTAAGTTTATGGCACTTAACTTATTACAATATACCGAAGATAGGGTAGATTGCCTACCTCTTTTAAAATGCATTAGATAGTTAATTTAGCGGAATTTCGTAAGCTGCATTTAATTTAGAAGATGAAAAGCTGCTGATTTTAGAGAATTATTTGTTCATTAATTGCAATCTTAATACTGTCTGTACAAGTTATCACAAGATTATATTTTCATCGTCGACTTTTGTATGTGAAAGCTACGAATATTGTTAGTAGATACAAATAAAATAGCTTTCCTTTTTCTCAGTATGCCTAGGAGACTGGTGAATTAACAGAGCTTGTCCTCTCCTAATTTTGAATTTAAAATAACATCTGGTTAACAATGACCGGTGAGACGTAGTCACACCATCGAAATATCTAACATTGCTTGCCCCACAAGTTAACAAGTCCGTGTGTTGTGTATTTAAGACGTAACCGGTCCCCGGGCCGTTTCAATATTTGCGCGAGGCGCGCCGGGCCGATGCGCATGCGGCTGTCGTGGATTCCATTCATGGATACATTCGGACTTTCCATTTACCTCTCATGCAGTGTAGTACACGAGTTTAATATTCAGATCACTGTATATTTTGTTTATCACCTGCAACACAGGATATACAAAGATATCTGTTCCTTACATTACTATAAGTTAAACTGTTCTAGATATATCCAACGAATCATTAATAGGTTAAGTAGTATTTATAATCGTAACAACCGTTATAAATGATGTGTGTTTTACACTTTACTTCAATAGAATCATTCCTAGAAGACCTAGACGACCACCATATAAAAGTGGACTACGAATGGGCTTAAAAACACTTTAAGTCCATAAGCATATAAACTTCATATAAAATAGAACCGTTGACATACAAAAAGTGAAAAATCATACAGTCACAATAGAGATTATGAATCAAAATTTCTCCCATTTTAAAACAAAGACTTATATTATTATAAATTTTAAGGACTATCTTCGAATAGTACTTTTACATCAAAGGCAAGAGTCGTAAAAATATGACATAGCAAGAAGTTCAAAATAACAAAAAGATGTGTTTACTATTTAAAATGGCATTGCACAGGCAAATACACCGTCACTGTCCTTTGCTTAGACGTTCAAAATACAGGACACAAGAATATTTATACACTAAGCTGAATTTACCATCATTTCAAAATAAGTTCTGCATTAGAAGCCTTCTTGCCTTGTGTTCTATAAACATATTATAAATCTGTTATGTTTGAAGGTAGGTTTCGTAATCAAGCGACGAACTGTGGGAATAAGTTATCCTCCCTTTCAAAAATTTCACATACATTTGTTAATTCTAAGTCTAAATTAAATACACAGTTCTTGGAAAACAAATTAGTTCTCAGCCTAACATCCCATAATTCAGGTACACCAGTCGAAGTGAAACCCTCCGTCAACTTTAATACTTATACTATAACCTAACTTTAATTCATTCCTCTTTTTCCTCATATTTTACTCCTCTCAATTTGAGTATGGACGTTTTGTATCATTGTAGTAGCAGCAGGAAAAAAAGAATATTTAGCTATGTTAATATATGTTTACTAACATATACTTTATAAGTCAATATTTGTTTGTTATACATGTAGTATTTGTACTACGTACACATACAAAAGAATTTATCTATCTACCGTCGTTTCTCATGTCTTAATTATTTACACATTAAAATAATAGTATTGTATTAAAACATAATATTTCATAAATTACTAACATTTTCAGTCCATAATGATAATATGGATCTAAGGAATTTAAGCGGTACAAAGAAATTTTGTGAGAACTCGATTTGAGTTTACACTAAAATCTTGATGAAACTCAAAACCAAAGACAAGTGTAAGCGGTTAAGATGAATTTATATTTATAATGTTAATATATTAAACATGTTTTAATGTATTTGAAACATGAACGTCCTACATTGGATTTAAGTATAAAACAAGTTTATTCAAAACACGTAAACATACAAAACCTTTTAATCAGACACATGCTTATACATTCATTGGTATATTTTCTTTTTTCTTAAAAATTTGCTAATTGTTTTAATTCATTGTTTATACTAATTTATTGTATATTAATGTTTAATATTTACCAATGAAATAACAAATATATCATTAGAAATATGCCGAGAAAACAAAAAACCTTAAGATCATAATGGTTAAATCTCGTGCAGAGCTTAGTTTTGAAATGTTCCTAGGAAATGATCTTCATGGGTCTTAGGCCAAACTATAAATACTAATAAGTCATAAAAAAACTAAAGGATTACTTTCTTACTATTGATAGATAAGTCGTCTAGATAGGTGAAAATTTTACAGTGTCCGTTTTAAAGGCGTTGTAGTAGAGGAAACTACTATTGGAATGAGACTTAATATCTTGAGACTCAAAGCTACAAGGATAATGTGGTGCAGTGTATATCATCTTAATGTTACAAGGCCTTTATAAAGTGAGTGAGGAAGAGAGCAGAAGAGAGATCAAATTTGTTTTGATTATCTTCTATAAAGCTATATTTATATGGCGCATTCTTTGCATGACAACAGACCTGTCTGTAGTCATTACCATTAAGTATGCGCCGACGCCGTTGGTCGTTCAATTTAGTTTTTATCCCTTTCTTAGTAATGTGGAGTTTTTTTATTACAAAATGTTGAATTAATTCCGAGCTCTATATCTCCGTTCAATGTTTGTTTAATTGCTTATAACTTGTGCTTAGCTGCGCGGAAAATGTAGTGGCAATGCGAATGTATATCGCGCGATTATGATAATTTAAAGGGAAAACGAAGCAATCCTGATATTGTAAAGTAATTTATACACCTCATTATTTATTTTTTTGTAATAAGCAGACGTTATGGTTTATAAAAAAACGGAATTAACATTAATAAACAATTTTAAATTTCATTACATATTTATAACTAGTGGCGGTTTCTTATTTTTAGGCGAATATTAATAAAACTATATTTCAAAGATTTCATCGCGATAATCTTTACATTTTTAATTATGAGTTACAGTTCGATCAGCACAGACATGGTAATTTTGTAATTATAACCAGTAATAACTAAACAAATAAAATGATACACACAACATTAAGGACTATGCACAAACTCAAATTTTGCAGTTTTTGCTATACTTCTGAATATTATTCGTTAAAAATAGTTTTAATTACCATTTAATTTTAATAGCAAATTTCGACAATACCTGTTTGTTTTTTAATTACACACCCGATACTCGTGAATAGCGTAAACCACAATGCAATTAAGAAATTATTAACTAAATACTTCCCATGTAATTCTGCGGATCTTCGCCTTGATTCGCTTGTTTCCTCGAAATAAAAAATGCAAAACTTAACCAATTCGGTTTTGAACAAAACATTCACGAATTAGAATTCATGTATCAATTTTGCATTAGAACGTTTCCTGTATGTGTATGAACTTAATTTCTTGTTAACTACATCTTGATTTCAGTAAATAACCTTAATAGCATGATCTTCAAATTAATAGAAAAAACCTTTCCGTACTTAAAATCGATTGAAAAATAACATCGAATTTCTGTGAAATGATTCCATAATTGTTTCTGTTGGAAAATAATTTAAAAAAGGGGTTATACACAATATCGGAACAATGATTAAAGTTTATCTAAAAGCTGTAGTATTATACGCCGGCACCGGCAATCGAATGCGGCCGCCGTTAATAATATTAATCGAAGCGATTGGCCACAAAATGCTTTTAACGTAATTCGATTCGGCCGAGCTGGAACTCTTATGGAACTGGACCAATTTATCGTGAGCCACCCAATCCACCTCCGTTTATAATTTTTACACACGGCGAAAACAAGCACTGAACGTTTTAACGGTCTGGAAGAACTGGTCAGCCGGTTGGTACAGCGACGCCAGGCGTTGTCGATATCGCCTTGAGACTAGAGTCTCGTATTACCCGGATCACGTTCAAGGTGCGCATGGGCAAAGTGGTGGTCAGTGACGCTCGAACGTATAGTCGGTTGATTGTGCCGATATATTGCCATACCATCTATAATGTATATCTGCTATGAGTAGAACCCGTAAACCGTTTGGATAAGCAAAATCATGAATATTGATAACAAAAACATATCTCGTGCGAGAACATTTTAAATTTTTCACTATAAACATCAAATTTTATTTTGTTGAAACATTTGCTTGACGAACATGTTTTAATTAAAGTTAACTTATATAATTACAGGAAACCCTCTGCAAATTTAATTTAAACATTGGTTGGATATAAATTATTCTTTACAAATGAGCATCGGTCGCTCGATAAATATAGAAATGTTCTCAGACCCGATTGGACTCCTCCCCTCAGGCATTAATTATAAGTTGCATGCAATAGAAGAAATAAATACAGAATAAATTACAAATAATGCATAATCAATAAAAAATTTTTTGTTGTTGCAGGTACATACATTCAAAGGAGAAGCCATTTAAATGTACAGAATGCGGAAAAGGTTTTTGTCAGTCGCGTACATTGGCTGTTCACAAGATTCTTCACATGGAAGAGTCACCTCACAAATGTCCCGTATGCAGCAGAAGTTTTAACCAGCGATCCAATTTGAAAACACATTTACTAACGCACACAGACCACAAACCATATGAATGTAATTCCTGTGGTAAAGTATTCCGAAGAAATTGTGACTTGCGACGGCACGCTTTAACTCACGCTGTCGGTGACGTGCCTCCGGGAGATGTACTAGATGTTGGTGAAGAAGATATAGGGAGACCGGGATCACCGATTGAACCAGGATACGAGGATGAAGATCCAGAACTCTCATCACCTGAACACTCGCCCGTTAGAAGAGCACGTTCTTCTTCAATTGAAAGTGTGGGCAGAGAGCAAAGCGAAGAAAGACCGAGGCGAGCGTCACCATCACCGGTAGAACGTACCCACTGTCATCATAATGAACCAAGAGACAGAGCGAGTCCGTACACAATGCGACCACAGAACATGGAAAAACACAAAACGTCTACATCTGACTTATATGAAAAACGTAGATACACTTCTGAAGAAATTATAGAAAAAGAGATGCGTTACGCAGAAATACCTGATCAACAAGTAAGACTTCCTCAGCTACAAATTCGAAGAGATTTACATCAGGTGCAACCTCCTGACCCTGCAAAAGTTGGGCATTTATCAATTCCTCCCGTAGACCCAGGGCCTTCAGGAATGTATTTAGGTCCATTTAGAAAAAGAGCACATGCTCCGGATGTCGGTGACAGTGTCAGGACTTGTACTACCGTTTACCGAAGTCGGTCCCCTGAACCAACAAATCTCACAATGCCGCGGCCGCCGATTGGAAATGGTGACGTTGTTGTCGCAATGCCTCCAACTATAATGGGCATACAACCATACCATAAATTTGGACTTCCTATGCCTCCTCCTCGTCCTCATATAGCTTATGGCTCCGTTCCTCATACTGTGTTGGGGCCGCAGCAAACGGTTGCACAAGATTTAATTGTGAAACATGCACCACCCAAGGATACAGCGCCAAGTACGTCAACAAGTGTGACTAATTGCAAGGATATACCACCATCGCACACAAAAGAGCTAGAGGAGACATGTTCAAGCGTAATTGCCAACGGTATTAAAAATATTGTGGGTATACAACCAAACACAAACCCAAAACCGGGTACCAGCAGCTCAAGTGGTCCGAAGAAAGGTTTTAGTATAGAAGATATTATGAGACGTTAAATGTTTTAAACAATATTTGTAATTTTTAATGTTATTAGACAGATTTTGTACATAGACATATAATAAGTACATTATATTGTCCGTTAGTTTAAGCTACATTAAGTTTGAAAGTATTATTAGATAAAGTTTTTTTTTGCGGTAAACGTAATATTGCTATGTGTACGTTTGTCCAGCTGTAAGGATTTGGTTTTCGTAAAGATCTCATAAGGTTTGTTTGTGCAGTGTTTTGTTTACATCCAAATTTTAAAAGTTAGTTATCAAAATTTTTAGGCCATAACCTATTTTTATTATTTGTTTTAATATTTGGTATCAAAATGTAACTGAGAGGCGAAATAGTTTTGTATATCAGTTAAAAATGTTAGGTTATTCGAAACTACAATTTTTAGGCTATTACTGATCAAAGTTATAACTATGACTGGTTCGAATGTGTTATTTATTGTTTAGTTATTTTATAGCAAAATACTTTCTTTTCACAACAAAATAGTTTTGTTGAAAGTACTGTTAATGGACGTACTACGACTGTTGTAGCATTTTATGTATGAGAATATGATTTTTTTTTTAATATTTAAGAAAACTGGTGCGAAATTTAATTATGAGTAAATCATGAATGTAACCATAAAACTCGTTGTAAGGATAATAATTAAGAGGCACACGTTTTTATATGGTATTTTATTTTGTTTAATCTAAGCATTTGACTTTGTCAAATATAGTTATAGTTTTGGTAATTGTTGCTCAGACGTTTGTAATTTAAGATACTATTTGGATTATTGTAAATTTGTACTTTTATACTAATAAATTATAATGAGTACTTTATTTGTTTTAATAAGTTAGCTCACATTGAATATAGAAACCGACTATTTACAAATCTTTCGTATAAATAACGAGCAAGGACACTTACAACACAGCGAAAAAATGTGTTAAACGCACAATTATTAATACTCATCATCATTTTAGTTTGCTCGTATCCATTACTAAACACATGTCTCCCTAAATATAAGCTTTTTTTATATTAGCTAATAAACGCAATATGCTGTGGAAAGTCATAAGTAAATATGGTGCCGTCCATTCTCTTGGATTATTCGAGTTAGAGTCATGACAAATCCTTTTGTATATATGACTGCATGAGAGAAGATGAGAACACCGGTGTAATTTGCACTAAGCTTTAGCTTCCAGTGGAAAAAAACACTTGGCCTACGAGGTATATAAGCCAGAACGAAAAAAGGACTTTTCACTACTTATTCTCAATACTTTAGAACAAAAACCCTTCAGAATAAAATACAGCTTGAAATAACTAGTTTTTTTCAAATATTGCAAATTTTCATTTGTCCTGAATTTCATACGGTGGTAAATGAAAACGAGAAGTGTTGATGGTTAAGTGTACTCACCCAGAATAATCATGAAGCGATGAACGTCTACTGCTGGATATAGACGTCGCTGCTGTACTAGCGGATAAACTTTTTAAATTCCTCATTTATTACATAATGTTTATAATATTCCAATTGAAAAAGATTTCATTACATCGTACAGAGAAGTTGTGAATAAAAAAAATCGTTTAATAAATAAACTTTAAAATATTTGGTAACCTTAATCATAAGGAATTTAGGTATAATTTTAATATTTAACATTTTAAGAGGTTGATGTTGTTTCTGTTACCAAATATTACTACAGAGAAATATAAAAGCTGTTAAACTGGACGATATCCTTTTGGTAGTAGGCACATCAGCTAAAAGAGCAACCGTGTTTATATGAGAAAAGGTGTTTTTTAACGACCAAAACTTTATGAGGAGACGCACGCAGCCTCTCTGAGCCATTCCGACAGCTACTTGGGAGTTTATGCAAATGGACCGCCGCCCAATGAGAAATAACAATAAAAAATATTTTAACGACCGAATGTCGTTCCCTCGATATTTTAATTCGGTCGGCGCAAGGTGAAAGTACCGAATGTACCGGTGGCCATCGATTATGCAGCACGAGTTTTCTATGTACCGTAGTTAATCGGCAGAGCATCCGATCAACCGGTGCTCTTTAACAATAATTGCACGCTCATTAACACTTTTTATTTAGAATATAACAAAAAAACAGATTTTTGTAATGCACTTCATTATAACATTTAATTACGACATTATACTTACAATATTTTCATATGTTTTCCTTTGCTGTATTTCTTTCTTTTAATTCATTGTTGGTCATGGACCTTCCGCAATCTCTTCAGCTTGTAGATTTTGAGAATTACGTCTACAACTTAAGTTCTCCAAGGAATTTCTTCGATTTAAATTTTATCCTTAAGAGAAATGCCAAGCATAGCTCTCTTCATCACTAGCTGTGTGCGCCGGTGCCATGTGTCTGCGCCGTTTGTGATGGTGTGAAGAATGCACTGATTACAAAATAAGTAAGTATATAACAAAAAACTTTTGTTTTACATTCATACATATTTTACACAAAGCAATAATAAGCATTTATAACATTACAGGTGTATTTTTGCAATTCCCGAAAATATATACATTGGTAAAGAAACTGCGTTATGGCAGTCTGAAGGAAATTAAGATTATCTGGCCATTTTCTATTTTGTATATTCAGTTTGATTCTAAAACATAAATGAAATATTGAAGTGTCCATTAAATATAGCGGATTTTCGAAAATGGCAAGGATGCAAGTGGATAATTAAAAGTACTATTTATTAACGATTCCATACTAGTGGTGAAACACTTCGTGGGTCTGCTGGGAGCATTCGCATCAAATGCCGGTTCAACATCAGTAAACGTCAAACAAACTGGACTGTTTACGACTCCGACTGGCACTTATAGGAACTGGTAGCGGACAGGTACGATAAGAAAGTAGTAAAATCTGTGCAGGCTTGACTTCTTAGTTTCAAAGTATTAAAGAGCCTATTCAAAGGCACTAAATTAGCTTCATCTTGTTTACAAGAAATCTATGTTTTCCGATACTAATTATTTTAAGTTTTTAATTAAAATATCTTAACGCTTAACAAGATCGTATATTGTGGAATACGTTACAAGAAACCTATTTCCAGTAGTGGACATCCATCGATTGAAATGATGACGATGATGATGAACGTTTAACTACGATTCTTTATGCTGTTTATTGAGGTAAAACTTACTATAGGTAACAGTCTGTTGATAAATTCACACTTTGGAAAACTGTCGCCGACAGGTCCCACTCCTTTGTGGTTCTGAGGACTATGATTACTAATGTTCATTGTGACATTGCCGTGTTAGATTCACCGTACACCCGGATCCGTGCGTTTCCACATAATCATAAATCTGCCACGTGCACCGAATCCGAAATGTAACGAGCACTCGAAGCTTTACATAAAGAAATCCGCTGAGTGGGAAACCCGTATAGGTAATCTAAACCGCTGCGTGATACGTGACGTGAAAGCTTAGTTATAACATAATTCACATCGTTATGTACGAATAAAGCTTCGTTAAACTTTAACGGTGACATCGCTCGCGTTTCATTTAACGAGCCGTTTGTAATTATTTGCCATAACTATAAACCACGTCCCCACGGCCATACTCATTATTAAAAGTAAATGCTGAATAATATTTTCTTACTGTTTTTGATTTAACGTAAAACTTTTGCAGCGCATTAAACGGGGTCAAAGCTGTTCCCTCTTTCTTTAAAGAAATTCTAGATCTTAAATTTGCGAAACATAAAAAACAACAAACAACATAAAAAAAACATTTATATCGGAAGTATCAATTTCAGCAGCACATATCTACCCTTTGATTACCTTAAAGGCTAACGTAATAATAATGTTTTATATTCTCATTTCTTCATTCAAGAAAGAAAAAGTGAAATAGAGTGAAATGGTGCTTGCTAACACTTACAAAATTAAAAATAATCTTTAGGTAGGTCTAGTTATTAAGAATCAATATATTAATCCATTTGAAACAAGAATTTACAACGTCTCTACAACAGTTCCCATGAAGCAGCTTTTCGAGATAGTTTCAACTAAATCTTGATGATTGCTGCTAGACCATATTGCCTCTTTAGAAAAGATTGAGTACACAGTGTCATCGTCAATTAAGAGATATCACACCTTTTAATTAGGTTCATAAATTCAAAATTGTTAAATTTATCATTACATACAATCATTAAACTAATGTTAGTAATGTTACTATACGTATATGAACATTTACTGCCACTAGCTTTTACGAACCTGTTAAGACTTTTCAGTCTGGCTTAAAATTGTTACTATTATTTGAATTTCCTGAAAACTGTCACTAAATATACAATTATAATCTTAATCTTTTGTACACTCAATATGATCTACATACGTACAAAAACAGTTTAGGAAATGTAACTATACTAAAGAAAACATTATAGATGATCGGCATATTCAAACACAGATTAATGGCAATGTTTTTCTTTCTAATTCATATATCCAAAGTACATTTACATTAGTTGATGATTTATGGATATGTGATTAAGTAAAGAATCCTATAAAAAATCAGGAGTTCTGCTCACCTTTTTATACATATCCATATCATAAAATATGGATACGGATAAAAAGGAACTGATGCAAGTTCTTATGAAGTATGAACAAGGCTTAGTGTGTGTTGCAACTGGAACTCACGTTTAAATTGTTTGTTAAATTTGTGTCCTGAATACGCGACAACTCTGTCTAGGTACGGGTGAGCAACCATTCAAAGAAATATATACATTTACTTCAAGTTGAATGACTATGAACCACTGGCGGTAAACCCAAAGCATTTCATTGCAACAGTCGCAACTTCAAATTTTCCTTAAGTGTTATTAGGTAGATCTATTTTTTAATACGAAAATGTATATAAAGTACCAAACTTTCTGTTGCTAAATTCTTGATTTGCAAAGTCCTTGATTCGATACCAAGGTCTAGCCATCACCTTAACGTTGTAAATCTCCCAATCAATCAGTTACGCGGTATTTCGCCATTCACCATTTGAGAGCTAAAGTTACCTTTACTAACTACAGACATATTGCCCCTTAACATAATTTGGTATTGAAGTTAAGGTTTTTTTTTTACTCGCTCTCCCCGGTTATGTGGAGATAGGGTCTTTATTTTGTTACATGTAAATTTTTATGTACATCCTCATTATCATGTTTAAATCTTCCTTTTTTTCATACTGTGTTTTCTTTTCATTTCTGTTTCATTCATGCTTCATCTCGCAAGCTTCAAACCCCGCTTATCAATATCCCATTTCCTATTTTACGTCAATAACTTCTGGGTTAAGGCAGTTAATCTGTTCTGGGTTCATCATCATCATCATTGTCAGCCGGATAGCGACAACTACTGAGCATAGGCCTTCACCAAGGATCTCCATGCCGAAAGTTTCTGCGCTTTCTGCATCTAACAGCTACCCGTGAGCTTCACTAGATCATCGGTCCACCTTGTTGAGAGGGAGGAGAAAGAGTTAACACATAGTAAATTAAAAAGTTTACAATATCCACTAGGAAACGAAGGAAATATAAAGAAGGAATTAATGAATACTTTTTCATGAACATCTTTTAAAAAGGGGATTTGTGCCCTAGTGCAATTCGACTCAAAATCAAAGCAGATCAAGGAACAAAGAATCAAAGTGTTAATGGTCTTTCATGCTTATTTTACGTGGTTTATAAAAGTATTTTATGGTCAATATTAAAATTTTTAAGATCTTTGTTTTTGAACAAGACGTCTTCCGCAAACAAAAAGGTAACAACTTTTTTGCTCCGAACGTAAGAGGCGAGTGGTGTAGACATTAATCACGCGGTCCAATGCCACTGGATCATGTGCAATTATTTTTTTTCCAATCTGGCAACGTTTTCGCTGCGACAGGTTTACGTTCGTTATAAAATTGATCGTCCGATATTCAAAACAAAGCCATTAAAATTGTTATTTAAATTAATACCGCTGCGGAGTTATTCCTTACAAATGGCCAATATTTTAATCGTTCAATAATAGTTTGGGAACGCAGTAAACTTTTCGCGAATCTCGTTACCGTGGTAATAAATTAAGTAAATGGATTTTCATCAGCTGCACTTTTTATAGGAATTTAACGAATTAGGTGATTTAACAAAATTAAGGTTCAGAATAAAGTTCTTCCTGGGGAAGGCGTTGATAACTTTAGTAATAAACGATTAATCGTTTAAACTTCTGATTAGCAAAACAAAAAGATAGAAGAATAAGCATAAAAAAATTGTTAATGTGATAAAATATTTAGTACAGTTTAATATTATAATAATGTATAGCAGAAAAACGTCTCAATGAAAACGTCGAAGAAAAAGCTGAAATTATTTACTTTGTTTATTTGCTAATAAACATGTCACTTCCTAATAACAACTTTATAAAAATAACTTTTGATTTTTTATTTTTAAAAAGTTCTGAACGTTTTTATTTCTGTTTATTTCATGGAGATTACACCGATTTTATAACTTATTCGTAGAATATTCTATGGACGAGGTTTACTAGCAAATATTTCAAGTTGTAAGAAATACGTAAGTTCCTTTTAGACTTTGAAATTAAATATAAATAATACACGAAACAATTCTAATCCTGACGCAGGCATAGCCTTTCAATCTATAACTTATACAAAATTGATCCATAATCTTTTGAATCCATACTTTGGCGTACTTTTTAACGACTTTAGGCTTTATAGTAATGGAATAAAGGCTAATTTAGTTTGTATATTAGTAGGAATGTCGGTATACTGTGTGTAGCTCCGGTAATGTTAATGAACGCTGGCTTTAGTATTACAATTGCGGATTGATTAAGATCTCAAGCATCGGTCAGCTCGCAAATGGGTATTTCTGAAATACTAAATAAATGTTTCACGCGAACGCCTGCGAACAGGCAAACTATACTATAAACATGTTATCAACAAAACTAAAGGTTGAATATATTATAGATTATTGCGATCTTTATCAAACTACACAGCACATTATCTGTATAACTAACCCATTATAAAACTTTCTCTGAAAGTGTATAACTGTGTAGTGTTTGTTAGACTACCTCACAACGATATTTTGTATATATATCTCACAAAAATCTTTACTAAAAATAAAGAAAGTCATATGGTTAAAAAAATATAAACCGAACCGGTCACGGTTATAACAAGCGCTGATAAGAGCTATATCATTTATCATCAGTCTTACTCACTTCTTCGCGTTATGAGATAAACTTTCAAATTTAGTTTCGAAATTTATATGCTGCTTAAGCTTTATTGTTAAGTATTGAAATATAGAAATAATTCAATCATAGAATGTTCAAAATCGCTTTTCTGAAACTACTTTATGAAGCTCCATTGAAAATTTGAAGACTGGCATACAAGCTGCAAAAATATGATTTTATGTCTAATCATCTAAACCAAGCAATAATTTTTAATACATGAAATGTAAGCGATTTTCAGATACAAAAAATAATTTTTTTGAGATTTTTTTATAAAAATTAATACCTTCTCAGTAACATAAAAATATTACGCTAACAACTGCTTTGAAAATATTTACTTCATTAAAGTTTAAAAATTTTGAGAATAAAAATTTTGGGACAATGTTAACAAATGATTTATTTCTTTTTCTGTTTAATCCCTTTTTATATTCTCTATTTATTAAAGTGGTATACCTTAATACATAAAGCGTAAGAGAAAGAACCAACATATCGAAACTACATATGTACTTGCATAAAATACGTAAATTTCATAAAGAAATCATCAGCGATAAATTCTTTTTAAAAATAGTAATAATAGCAGAGCAATAAAAATGTTAAAAGCTATTGCAGCAGATGCGAATTTGTATCGGTGCACAGACGATGTTAAACTGATCTCATAGTCTGGTACGGTTAACAACTGGACTGTTCTCCACTTAGTGCGAATCTAGAACTTACTAAGCTACACCACCCACTTAGGATTAAACTTCTATTTCATGCTCTTTGACTGTACTAACTACGAACTAATTCTTACTCTATACAATTACAATAATAATAAATGTACATGACGCCCAAATACCTTGGATGCATACAGCATAGGACAGAGTTTTCTGAGGGAGGCCTATATCCAGCAGCAGTTATACACTGATGATAATGATGATAACGAGGCACAACTTTTTTCGAAATACAGTAACAAAGGCATTAAGAAGACTAAGAAAAAAAAATAATTAAACCGTGAATACTTAAAAGTACTAACATCTTAATCATCACTATTAAGTAAATATGCTTTGATTTTTTATTTAACGGAGGATTTTATTTATGATGATCAAAAATATACCGTTTATTGTTTATTTCTTTAGTAGTGTATATCATCATCACATCAGCTGATCAACGCTAACTGCTGGATATGGACCTACCCTAAAGATCTACAGGTTTACATACCTAATCATACCATGATAAAAATAATCTGTCTCTGTTTACTCGTAACATATGTTCTTATACAACGATAAATTTAAAATATAGAAGAAAGAAGAGTGTGAGAGTGAATGAAAGAAGGAAATAGGATGACAGAAAATTTTAATAAAAAATGAAAATAATGAATACGAGCCTTGGCCCAAACTGACTATGAGAAGATGATGACATTAATAAAAAATTTATGATTTATAACGGAAATATTTTCAAATAATATGACCCTAGCGGTAGGTTACTGTTGATAAGACCGTCTATGTACCCCTTGCTCCTGTTACAGCCTACGAACATTGCCGTGTTCTGATTTGAAGGGGGCTGTATGATTGTGAAATTACTGAGGTAACGGGGCTTGATATCTCATGTCTCAAGGCGATGAGTGTAATGTGGTGTATATATCATCTTAACCAGCGCCACGTTGTTACGAGCAAGCGTATCACTTAACATCAGGTGAACGTCTTGTAGAATAAAATACATTTTGACAAGTTCGTAGTCAAAGCGGTTATAGTCGTATGTAAGTATGCATTACCTGAACCGCGCTGGTCACTGGACCACGGGCTCTGTATATGTATTGCAAATTTTAGGGTTGTCAGTATCGAATAAATAAATAATATAAATATTTTTTTTAATTAATATACACTAGAACTTAAAATTATTATAAAACGATTAGGAAGTACAAGTTTTGTATAATACAATAGTTAGTAAGTTACTACAATACAATGTGGTATTAAGTGGTGACGGTGGAAAGACATCATTAACTCAGCAAAAGCTTATTGTTCTTTTTTTGAAGACACTCATATAGTATTCAGACGAAAATACTGACTTCGGTAAGTAATTGAACTCCTTTGCTATTCTAATCAAGAACCAGGAGCTAGCTTAAGCTGAGCTTAAGCTTCTTAATTTACTAAGGATATTTACAACATAATGATGATGATTCAAGAGAA
Organism: Pachliopta kotzebuea; assembly: GCA_018246255.1. NCBI lineage: Eukaryota > Metazoa > Arthropoda > Insecta > Lepidoptera > Papilionidae > Pachliopta > Pachliopta kotzebuea. The sequence continues at coordinate 5,254 of DWLS01001076.1, read as the reverse complement.
AAGGAGACGAGAGACCATAATCATGTGATAAAATCAAATGAAATTTGTTCTATAGAACAATGTGATTCTCGTCTCCTGAATTCAAGACTGTAATAATGTAGTGTAAAAAAGTTGTATATGTATATGAATATAAAACGTATAACGATTACAACATTCATTATGAATAATGAAGTGATGAATTTTTCCCGAAGGTTAACATCTAATAGGTAACACTAAACGTTAAAAAATTCCTCTAACAAACTATTACAAGCAAAAAATAAATAAATATAACCATCGCACCTCACATACAGTCTTTTACATAATCACCATTCCCAACAAAAAAAAAATCACGTAACGAGCCGTTGGCAACATTATCACTTGGAATTCCTTCCTTATATCTTTAACCTCATTAACTTAAACATAGTTTTTTAAACAAACGTAATGGATACCGCAGTGTTTCCCAATAGTCTGCATTAATTTCCAATTTCTCATACCTCACTTCTCCGTTTTGATAAATATCGGTCCTAAGATTAAGTAGATGTGTCATCAACGTGCGAGGTGCCGGGACCGGACCTTTAGACCTTCGTTATTAATCAATGGCACTTTGCAAATTAGGGATTTAAATATATAAAAAAATCAGTAATAGAAATCTGCATACTTTAAAGTAGCCATTATGTAATCACTAGTACTTATTCTACTACATGTTTCATTGTCATTGATTTCTATCATTAAAATGTATTATATAAACGATGATGACTAAAAAAAATATTAAATAACAAACAATCAAATTTGTTATGATTTATTAATTTTTTTATAAACTAACAATGTATGAGTTTAGTTATAAAAATGTTAAATAACATATGGCATAACCTTTTGATAGATGTCCATAATTAATTTTTGACTAAAAGTATTTTAACGCGAACTCTTAACATGTTGTTTTACTAAAAAATTTCCAAAAACAATGCATTTTGAAAGAAATTTTACAGTAAAGCGAAAAGTTAAAAAAAAAACTTTTATCATCCAATTTGAAGAATTCATAATAATAGCATATAGATTTTAAGCATGAAAAATGAAAAGCTAAAACGTAAGGTTTTCGCTACAAAGTAACATAAATATTATTTCATTATATATCATCATCATTATCATCTGATAAACGCGTACTATTGGATATAGGCTTCCCCAAATAATCTCGTTTCCCATCGGTCCTGCGTCCATTATACATATTGAATGCAAGAAAATATTTATTTTTATGTAAGTGTTTTATTACAAAACCACCTGATGTAAAGTAATGTGGTCAGTGGTAGTAAAGAGTAATCTAACACTTTAACTCTTAGCATTTTAATTATTATCTTGAAGACGCCCACGACATATTTTGACAGGAAAAAGAAGTAGTTTCATATCTTCGCTGTTCTTATTAAGAAAGAAGAATTAAACCTCTTTGTTCGTAAATTAAAGTTACAAATCAGAAATAAAAATATATTTATTTGCCACTACAAGCAAAAGAAATTTATAAAGAAAAAATTTTTTTAGATATTTACATACTATACAATGTTTGTGGATCGCTGGTGCCTGTGATAGGTAACTAATTCGTATTACAGGTCGCCAGATCTCGAACTCTCGTGCAGGTAACGTTAATGTATTTAAATAATTAAAAATATTTGTAGTGTGTAACATGTTTAATAAATTAAGATGGTGGTTGTTCGTCCGGTGGTGAGGGGATGAGAATGGAAAAGTTTTTTGCAAAAATAAAAATAATGTAGGTGTTTGCACAACCATATCGGCACCATCAGCCATCCGATACATTCTGCCGCCTAATTAAAACGGTGCAGGGGACCCTTTTATCGGTTCCGCAGATACGGTTAGTGCTCGGCGACACGCGAACTCTCGGCTGTTTTCGGACCTGCTCGGCGCCGCCCGCCGTCTCACTCTCCATACAACGGAAGACCGATTGCTGCACATTCATAATTTTATTTTGGCGGCTGACTTCACCAAAAATCTTCAGAAGATATCTTGTAAAACAGTTTTTAGTTAATTATTACTGTATTGGTTAAATGTAAAATGAGCAACGTCGAAACAACAACACTGGATTGTGAATACGTACATCCTTATTTGAACGACAATGTCCGTCTATATGTCTGTCCGTCAACAATTTTTAATCTCGAGAACTACAAGGGGTAGGATGCTAAAATTGATAAAATGGAATATAGACAGATATCGCTTAGATAAGATCAGAACCGTTGGAATTTTGTTAGTATGTGGTCGGCTTCCCGAGTTGCGGGTGCCCAAAGTTTCAGAATTTTGTATGGGCCACTTGTATTTTTTCATTTGTATTTCATTAGATAACACTTTTCAAACTAACGCATAATGTTTGCATACTAATGTTGGGCAGAAGCTATAAGAACTACGGTGGTAGCTACGTAAACATTAATCATTAATCTCTTCATATATACCTGAAGTAGTACTATATAAATAAAAAATAGTACACCTTTTCAAAAGTTTGTTTTGATTTCTCAATACATTGATTATAAAGTTTTGATTATTGCAGCTATCTCGTCATCGTCGACTACAAACTAGTAATTACCACACTCATATCGTGTCTCGGAATGTTTATGTATACTATAGTAATAAATCAATGCAACGCTAGTTATTCCTCCAACGATTTTAATTTACTTAATTACAGTAAGCACAGATAAAACTTTGATTATTCACGTTGCTTAAATGTACGGAAACTATTTATTTACTGTATATGATACACTGGACGAATGAAGGTTTATGTGGCATTTTTGTGCCAGTCAACCCTGAAGATAGAAGCAATTTTGAAGACAAGTACAATAAAAACAAAAAATTGTAGTAGTTTTATTAGTCCACCGCAGCTCCTATTGCAGCCGAAAAAAAGAACTGTGCAAACATTACTGTGTTCCAGTTTGAAGGATGCTGTAAGCTGATGAAATTACTAGGGTTACGAGCCTCAACACCTTATGTCTCGAGGCGATCAGAGCAATGTGGTACTGTATATACAGTTTTATCCAGCGCCGCCTTGTTATTGGCAAGAGTATTGCTTATAACCAAATGAAGCCTTGCCCGTCTCGTCGCTTCTTGCAATAAAAAATATAATCTTAGAAAAGGTGAATACAATTAATACAAGAAATATATAATAAATCTTTTAAAAACTGTATACGCCAGCAATGTACAGCAATTTTTGGGTCACTGAGAGGTCAATTAAAAAATATCAAAATTATTTAATTCCCAAAATATAGTATAAATAAAAAAAATAAAAAAAAAATCCGTGACGTGAAACATTGACATTTTGGTTTATTATGACCTCTCGCTGTACAGTATATTATTCCTAAATAATATATATAATTTTATATCTACAGATCTAGAAAGCTACATATTTTTGTATTACATAAAATGTTACCTGATTCTTTTAACAAATTAGCACTGTAGTTCAGAAGGGGACCTAGGGCTATTTAGCAAGATGTAAAAGGCTTAATAAATGATAGAGATGTCATAAATAGATGATGACAGAACCGTCTGGAATATATAACTAGGAAGAGATAGAAAATTTATATTTGTAATGTTATATAATGAGCATTATTGATTAGAACTGAGTAAACATTCTAATGTGTAAAGGTTACAGGCAAGCATTAATCATCAGATGATCATCTTGCTCATCTTCTCGGTTAATTCTATAAAAATTTAATAGTAAAGATGCACATAAGTAATTGTAACGTTATGACAAAAATACTTCAGAATTTCTTGTGTTAAATTGCAAAAAACATATTGCGATTAAAATTACTGTACTTTACTGATCTTACCCTCCGTTCTTAAGGTAAAGTGGCTTGGAGAAAATAAAATATATTTATAGCAGTATCCTCTAAGAGCGATACATGTCATTACGAACGATAAAACATTAAAATGCATTTACAGCCTGAAATTTTAATAAAGTTTTATGATTTCTACAGAATGCACCAACAATCCGTATACTGCCGACATCAAGCATAGGCGTGTAATAATATAATATCTTTATCGTATACAGATGAATCCTGCAGCTGAAGTTATGCTAGACTGAAGATAAAATACACGAAGAAAGAACCAGCATCACATCTACTGTAGTACTTTTCCATTTTATACAAAATATTCCTCTATTTTTACAGCCAACCTTCAGATATGAAAGGACACGTCAATAAACTTTGTATGATGACTGTTAAGAGTGTGCACATATTATTTAGTTAATATGTTTAATTTGCATGGCATTATAAGAAATGAAACTAGTGAGATTATGTTACTAAACATTTATCTCATACTGATAAAAACAGATTAGTTTAATATAGTAAATCGACTATAAATTGTCTTTTAGTCTATACTAAACTATTTATCATAAAATCTTTTCAAGCGGCCATCTGAGTAACATCGATGACGTCTGTAACATTGATTAATTCATTAAAACACAAACGGCTACACCTTTTTCGGCTTATCGATAAAATTAATGAATATTCGCCAAATATAGTCGACTGAGTTGAAGGTAGTTTGAAATAATCGACCGGATCTTACTGTATAGGTTGGTAGTGTAGACCTTTACAGAAGATATAAAAACTATATATAGATATTTGAGCATTGCTAGAGACAATAATTAATCTTTTGTAACTTTTTAGGTAATAGTTGAATAAATAAATGTTTCATTAAATATGTGTGATGTGTTTTTGTTAACATCTTTAATTAAATAGAATTATGTTTTACTAAAGTCGTGATAGCCTAATGCTTTGAACGCCGGCCTTCCACTCTGAAGGTACCGGATTAGAATTCGGCCTGCACCAAATTTTTCAATTTATACGCAGTTAGTATAACACCAACTAATATCACGTGCTCTGTCGGTCAAATAAAACAGCGTGGGGAAACCTACATATCTATGTGATGACAATCTGTGGTAGGAATAGTATGTGAACTTGAGAAGGCAATTACAAACCGCTCCATTATATCTGCCAAGAAAGTCATGTGTTTCACTATACATGATGACCACTACCTTCGGTAACGACTGACACTGCTCCCCGACGAGCAATTCGGTTTCAGACGAAACCACTCTTGCGTTCATCAAGTTCATAGATTGGTCGAACACGCCCTCGCGGGATTCTCGCGTAAAAGGCCACACGACACGCTTGCTCTTTTCTTCGACGTGGTCGACGCGACGAAGGCCTTCGCGCCTTCGACAAGGTCTGGCACGACGGCTTGGTATACAAGCTGTACGCCCTCAATGTGCCGGACAGGCTCGTCTCCA
>DWLS01001075.1:0-23990 GCA_018246255.1 Pachliopta kotzebuea | reverse complement strand
TGGAGGAGTTCAGTGCATCGGGCCGACCCCGATTTGGATCATCAGTGTCGGGAGGGGGAAGCGCGTTCCGAGGTCTGGGCACACTGTGGTGTAGTGTATATTAACCTAACGCCACAGAGAAGTCGTCATAGACTAGTGGTTTGAACGCCGGCCTTCCACTCGGAAGGTTGACGGGGTTGTCTCCGGCCTGCACCAATGAAGTTTTCAATTTATGTGCAGTTATAATTCCTAATATCACGTGCTTTAACTCACGTATCAAATCGCGTGGCTATAAAAAAATATATTTATCAGACCTAAAGCAATGATGTTCACCGTACTGTTATAGTTTGGAATTGTCAATTAAGCGGGCGGTTTAATAGCGTCGTTCCGGTAACGATGACCATCCCGGCCATGAGGATAACGAAGCCAGTAAAAGTGAGATAGCTGCTAATTATACCTACTAACGTTTTAAATTACCAAAGCTAACTCAACTTTAACTGGTTAAGCGCTCCCTTTGTAATATGATAACAGCACTTCCAGCTGTGAACATTTGTAGCCGGTGTATCTTGGGCACTGCACCATCTACGGCCTGTTTTTTTGTTGCGGGGGAAGTCTTAGAATTCATTTCGATAACATGCCTCAGGAGGGAGTAAGGGTTATGTAGGATTTACACCAACTAAAACATGTGGTTATCCTCAGTGCATTGTGAAAGGCCAATATCTCTTTCGGAACTCACCGGTTACCATCAACAGCCTAATTGTCACTCACAATGTCAGAAAAAGGTAAAATTGAGTTTTAAAAAAAAGAGTAAACTGTCTGTATCTATTCTTATTCCTGTTTCTTGCTCAAATTCATACAGTAACTTCCTATAAATAGGATACTCAGTTACTAAGTGAGGAACCGTTTCCTCTGCAGCGTCATCACATATACGCGATAGGTTCTCCCGATACTTGAAACGGTACGAGTATTGGCAAAATCCTCTTGGTAAGATTCACTTTGAAATTATTATATTATAAAAGCAATATCAATTTCAATTATTACATTTATTCGGTCATTTGTATCAGAGTACATGTCATAGTTTTTTGTATTTTAACTGTGGATGGGCAGGATCCCTTTGTTTTCTTGAAATCCCCCGGTCGCTTCCTGATGTCCATGGACAGAATGGGCACCCAAGTTATTGAATTTCTCCACTTGCTCAGCGCCTCCTTTGTAACCTTTCTGAAGGAATTCACCCTGAAAAATATTCATTATAAGTATTAATAAAAATTCCTGATTTCCTGAACTATGTGCTTGTAGTTACTTTTTTTTATTAATCTTTATTTTAGTTGTCAAATGACGTGTAATCTGTTTTAGTTAAATTAGTCCATCAGGTAATTTATCAGAAATTCATTGATACTATTACTCTCATTATTTTTTTAACTCTTGAGTTACCAGCTGTTTAATTATATCTATTTCAACCAAAATACAATATATTTGAAATGAATATATATGAATTAATATAAAGTTCATATAATTATTTTTTTGATTAAATCTACAAAAGTCATGATATCATTACAGAAAGAAAATATTTCATGTAGAAACTTTTTTAAATTGAATTTGAAGGACTAGTCAATTTGACTGGTTTGGTAAATCTAGTGTTAAAGCATGTCACTAATTTGTCACAAGCGTGTCCATCAGTAGGTTATAACGAAAATTTATGAAAAGGCCTTACCTTATTAGCGTTGGCATTATCAACTTTATGCTCAGATATATGATGTCCTTCCTTTCCTTGGGAATTGGCGTCCAAGACTTTTTCTTCATGAGCTCCCTTGAAGCCCTGTTGGGACTTTTCACCGAAGGAGCCGGCGTTTTGACCTGCTATCTTATGGTCAGCTTCATCGTGGGCTTCGTCGTAGAAACTTTCAGATTTCTCTTCTTCATTTTTACTACTAGAAGTTTTGAATCCTTTGCTTACATGTCCTTTCTTGTGACTCTTGGCTTTTTTGATTTGTTCTTCGTTAGCACCTACACATTACAACATGGTGTATTAAAGCGTGAATAATACGCTTCTTAAATTCAAATCTGATGATTCTTAGATTATCACAATCCAAATAATACTTTTTTAATTTCTGTTGTGATGTTGAAAATTCAATATTATCACTAAATTTAAGTTATTATAAAAATATTTAAATGTTCTTAGATTATGTACGTTTAATAATATTCAGTAAAAGTATTAAAAAATGTGAATTGTGGGGGTGTTAATAACCTAAATTTAAAGTATTAAATTACCTTGTTTATCAAATTTTTGACCGCCTTCGTAAAACTTCTCATCGCCAGCAGCCTTCTTTTTTGCTTCTTCACCTTTGTAGAATCCGGATTCACCCTTTTCCGACTTCGCTGCGGCTGCTGCCTGTTGAAAACCTTCTTGGCCATGTTTCGCTTCTTCTTCTATTTTCTTCTCAATTTTTTCTAGATTTTCATCTGCTCCCTTTTTTTGAGCCGCGTCATATGCCTTCTTGTCGACATACCCTCCTCCGACAGCTCCGAGAATGGGGTGGTATAATAAACCATTTCCGACGCCGATGCCACCAAACCCTCCGAGTCCAGCAAGACCGGGATTTATTAACCCAACACCGTTGGCTAATCCCACACCATTTGCTCCAATTCCTGCTCCGCCGAGACCTCCAGCACCGATCCCTCCATTCCCTATAGCAATTCCTCCACCTCCAATACCACTAAGTCCAAGACCTCCTACACCACCTAGACCGATCCCCAATCCTTGTCCAGCCCCTACACCCCCTAATCCTCCCAAACCGCCATAACCCAATCCTTGTCCTGAACCAAAACCACCCACTCCAGTAACTGTATTTAAAACGTTAGAGGCAGCTCCTTTTATAGCTTCAGGGTAGTCCTCACTTTCCTCGACTTCGTATGAGCTCGATATCGGTAAACCGGTTAGAGCATCTGTTCTCATTTCATTAATTCTTTCTTTCACGTAATCATAGGGCGTCCTCTCATCGGCGAGCTCAACTTTCAGCGCGTGCGCACACGTTATCGCGCTGAACGTTAAGCTGAACACTGTCAACAACATCGTGACTCGATACTTTAACAACACAATCCGACTGATGAAGATTTCGGAACCGCATCGATTATTTATACTAAACTCAAATAAGGTGGAACTAAGTATATTTTTTACGCGAATCAGACCTGTGATAGTTTTCGCGGCCCGAGGGTCCGTCGCGGGGTTGTTTGCTTCCTGTGTTATTGTCTTTTCTAATTGAAATGAAAACGTAACTCCTAAAATACAATGTGCCGGTCAGAGACCTTGCTTTCCAGTTCATTGGAGGCGGCAGTGGGGCGTGCTTCTTGCGCAAGTCGCTACAGGTGCCCACGTTTTAGTATTGAGATTTATTTCAAATACAATTTCTGGGATCTTATTACCGTTCAGAATGATTGGGAAAATAAATTTTGTCTAGACTAGCTATCTTTTAACTGTTAAACTTTGGACAAACCGATGTAAAATTTTAAAACCTTTTCGTTATTTCACTTGGAAACGGAATTAAAATTCCGTTTAAAATTTATGTGTTGCCAAAGTAATAGATAGGTTTTGTAAATAACAAATATTTTAATGTTTTCTTTTAAATTTGATATGTTGAAAAATACTTTTCAATTAATTTCATAACACAATTGTAATATCACATATAATTACAACTTAAAATGTTTTAAAATTTATTTCACTGTAATGGCAACAATGTGTTAATCTTCTACGTAAACTATTGCTTTTTTTAGTCATGGTATTGTCATCACCATTATTATTTGAGGCTTTTAATATTCGTTGCTAAGTATTGCCTTTCTCTTCTAATAGAGCCATACATTCTCATTGCATAAGTATTGAGAAGCAAAGTAAGCTGGCACAAGTAGAAGAGCAAGCTGAAGCCGATTACTCGTAAATATTCCTTCAAGAATTGTAGACAAGCAATATATAAGCTATAAATAAATAGTTGTATCTTTTACTGGTCGTAAATTTTAAAATGCCAGAGACGCTTGAATATTTACGTCAATAGCACATATTTCTGTTTTGCGGCAACAGTATGCATACATTACTAGGTTATAAGATTGAGCTATTTATTGCCCAATGTAAATGCTGAGATAAATCACACTAAATATCTAAAGATTACAATGAAGACCTCAATGTTACCAGATAAATCACTTACTTTAAGGTGCATCAATTTTTGGTAATACATAATGTTCAATAGCTTTTGTAATTATAGCCTCTTTATAACGTATAAATGGCGACTTATTTTCGCCTTTTTGACCTTGCCTCATAGCCGACGATTTCACGTAATTGTTTTCTTACGCGAAAATATATGTCGAGGGCTCTACCAAAGGTTACCGTCCACTTTGCTTTTAATGAGTCACCTAAATATCCATTAACGAAATGAAAATATTAAAACAAAGTATGAAGATAAAATTAATACAATATGATATATGATAGAATACGATTAAACTATTATGGTATTTATTAAAAACAAATTCTGTAATAACTGTTAAACAACAGAACTGTGTGATAAGTTAATTCATTAGAAAAATTTTATCAGGAAATTTTGTGAAATAAACCTAAAAATTTATTTAAACGATGCTTTATTAGTTAAGCGTATAGACTTTGTCTAACGGCAGGTATTTAAATAACGAAATGCGTGCAAATACGTCTTTAATCAACCATGTTATAATAAAAAAAAACCTTAAATCGGTTTCGCTTTATTAATTTTTTATTATATTAAAAAATTAAAAATAATTTTCATGGAAAACATAAATACTTCATAATTGAAGCGCCTACAAGAAAAAAATAGTTAATTTATTACGATAGTCAACTTTACATGTACAAAATATATAGGAGTTGAATTCCTTCGTGGTATAGCGATATATTATGGGGCCATATGTGGTGGAGTTACATAATTGCAAGATTTTTTTAGTTTTTTATAATAATGTAGATTTGTTTCTAATGTGACATAACAGATAACGTACAGAATATGACAGCTAGAGCGATTATTTTGAGATAATAATTAAACAGAAATTGTATTGAAATATTGAAGAATAATTATACCTTTAATTAACATTTGAAAGTAACGAAAATTCATACAGAGGTGACAGAAAATCCTGTACACTTATTGGTTTGAAACACTAGCGGTGAATCGGTGTTAGCTAAATTTGTTACGCGGTCGGAGACGCTATGTATCTCGAGGATACAAAGGGGTTTCATTGCAAGGGTATCTTCATGTTCTAAAAACACCAACTTTCGGAGACACTTTACTGTCTAAGGTGGATTGATTTCCTTGTGAGAAGAAGGCCCAATATTAGAATAAGGAGGCTGTTTATTTATCCATTTATATAACAATTTTGTTAAATATGATACAACCATTTGTTGTCCGACAGTAGAACTGGTCAAGACCTATTTGCAAATACAATAACAAAATGAACAATGGAAACCGATCGAAGGCCTCATCGTAAAAGGTGAAAACTGGCCAACGGTGATATAAATCATGTCATCTGGAAGCGATTTCGACGTTATCAAATTGTCTTTCAGCAGCAGGTAACAATTTTATCACCTTCCTGCGACGCGGCGTCAGAACGAGCCAATTCTGCTGTCCGTTACATTTGCCCGGCATTAGGCAAGACCGCGATAATGGTTCTATGGAAGAAATTCGCGGTTGACGTTATTCAATAGCCGGTTATTGTTTTGCTTAGTTTACTGTTACTTTTTTAGCTATTAAAGTTTATTTAAGTTTTGTAACAATATTCTTTATATTTAGCACAAAATGTTGGTAAAACATTGTGATTGTAAAAGAGCATTGCTTTTCAAACAGTCAATTTAAACATCACTCTTTTCTGTCAATAAGATAATGAATTTGATCAATATATCACTTGATTACTTGTTATTTAATCTACTCTTTAAAGATGTAGATTATATTATTTATGTAGAAATTATTATAAAGACTCTTTCGTCCAAACTTGGACATTACGTTGATTGATGGAACAAAGGAAAAAGGTAGTAAAAGGAAATCACGTCGAATTTTTATCGCACAAAGGGTAGCTACCGACTAAATTGAATAGCTTTCTAACAGGAATTTGATTGATGCCCCCTTGCTGACCTGTTATATATATTTCTAGCAAACATGCGTAAAAAAATAGAAAATTATGTACGTGGCAATATTGATTCCCAGGATCAGGACTTACAGTTACTAGAAAATGAAAAAATGTATGTATATATTTGTTTGTCCACAAACCAAAGAAATTTACAAAAACGAAGTTAGGAGCTATTTATATGCGTTTTACAATATATTTGTGGATCGCTGGTTCCTGTGATTGGTAACAGACCCGTCTTACAGGTCACTAGGTGTCCAACTCTCATGCAAGTGTTAGATGTTACGGAAAAATTACTAGTTATAAACATTTTGTTGGAAAAAAAGTAATTCTCTTGACTCGTACAATAAGAACAGGAATGAATTAAAAATGAATTTGTATATACTTTTGTATTTGGGTATTGTTTTTTTATGCTACTTTTGTATGTTGTATTTCACTCTGAAATGTATTTAATAATTGAGAATGTTATTTTTAAAGTGTTATACTAATTAATCCATAATTGTTACAAAATGCTTAATAATGTAATTGTTGTTTTGATTATTGTGGACGAGGCATGAGCTGACATTTAATTGTATACATATTAAAGGCAGTTCTGTGGATTTTGGAGTCACTCTTGCTTTGCATCAGAAGAAATGTGTTACTCGTAACGAAGGTCTCTCTGTGTGTTGTATATTGTGAAGAAGTAAATATCATCCAAGAAAAGTGTATTTTATTAACTACCGCTGATTTTCTAATACAAGTAACATTAATGTATAACTTATTTAAACAATTAAGAATATTTATAGTGAGTGTTCGTACATGCTTGCGAAACTAGATATCAATAATAAAGTAATTAAACAGGTACCAGATGATTACAAATATCTATGTAAGTATCTCAAAAAGTTTATCTGTCTCTTCATAGTGAGGAAGACGGAAGTTACTATATTTTTTGATAATAATTTCTTATGTCAAGACATAGGACTAAAAACAGTATTAGGATCCAAATGAAATCTCACGCTTTTCGTCGGATAAAAATTGATGCTGAACAAAGGTGGCCGCTGCGTCTATATGACAATACAGTGTAAAGTTTGACAAGAAATAAAAATGTAACAGAGACAGCAGAGCAGAGGTTCGCCATTCAGAATATTCAGGGTATTTTAAAAAAATTGCCTTCGGCGTTCTCGGCGCTTTCTTTACACGGAGTATTTAGGTATAATGAGAATGGTCGGCCATTTCTGTTTCACTCAGAAATTCATGGAGAGCTCCGAGTATAAGTTGAAAAGAATTCCACCGGATATGAATAGATGATGTCTTTTACTTTGATTAAGAAATAAAGCAAAAAAATCTAGTAAAAGCACGATTTTATAGGTTATAAAGACAAAGGACGATATAAAAAAAAATCCACTTAAAATATGAGCATGTAAAAGATTAAAGAACTGTTAAAGCGGAAATATCGAAGGTTGACGTCTTTAATTCTGTTGAAGTTTCATATCATCATCACTACCAATTTTTGTTAAATATATTATAACAATCATTTGGGATCCTAAATAGTAAAGGCTATAGTTTAAATATTACTAACATCACTTCTTAAGGTACCGTCTTCTTCCGAAGGTCAACGATCTTAAGGCAATCAGGACTTTAGATGTCGCGGCTCTGAAAAGTAAATGGGTGCACTTTCCAAACCATTACACACACCCCAGTAAGTTAAATAAAAAAAATTATGTATCACTCCAGTAAGTTATATAGTTTTAGAGGGCTTGATTATATTTTTTTATTCGACGAGATGAGCAAGGCGTTCACCTGATGGTAAGTGATAAGCTTGTGCAGGTTGAGATTGGTACATACAACACCACATTGTGTTCCTCGCCTTGAGACATGTGTTATTGTTGTATGGATATTAAGTCTCGTTACCTCAGTAATTTTACAAGCACACAACACCCTTCGAACCGGAACACGGTAATGTTTGACCTATAGAAAAAAGAGCTGCGACGGTATCTATTTAGACGGTTTCCGACAACAGAAAGCTACCACCAGCACCATCAGCAATTATATATATATTAACCTAACTGTTTAGATAAAAAAAATCGTTATTTAAAGTTGATTATATAATATCAAATATACATGTAGCGACTTGTGTATATATATTATATATCTTCGTTTATAGTATAATGCATCATTGTCACCCGTCGTCCACTGCTGGATATAGGTCTCCCTCAATAGCGGGGGGATTTGGGCCATCTTTACCACGCTGGCCCAATGTGGGTTGGTGGACAGCCAGAACCTCGTTTGTTGAGTAGCAAGGTGCACCACCTGCAGGTGAGGTTGGATTGGGTCCCGTGAGTTTTTGTGTGAGACCACTTATACCTCGCATAATATATATAGTGATAATCATTTAACATTCTCTCTAACTTCCTCAATTTTCACTACATCAAATATAGTTTCTTCGGTCTTTTACTTTGATGTGTAGATTGTGAGGAAATAAATTTCGTATAGCAAACAGTTTTATGATATTGCATTTTAGCATTTGGTAAGTGTAAAACTATTTGCTGAATTCAGTATAAATGCGAGGCGAGTGTGTCGCCCTGAATGTATTCATGAGCCGCTCCCGTCAATGCTTGCCCGAGGAATTAAAATAGGTAACCTAGGTGAATAGACCGGCTCTAATATATTCTATCCAACTCAAACCTTTGGGATGCTTTTATTTATTCAGTTTGAAGCTTATTTACACCCACTTTATATACTTTACAATATAAAATATTTAAAGCATTTTCCTTTAATTTAATCAAAGACAAAAAATGCTATGAAAAGGTAGTATCGTTTATTGACGTAATCGTAAATATTTAACGGTACAACAGCGTATATATTTTATGTATAGTTAAAATTTTTTTAACTGTTTGCTTTACAGTTTACTTACTGTTTAATTTACTGGTGGTAGGTCTCCAATACTGGATTCCGTCTAAGTATTTACCGTCGTAGCTCCTATTTCTACCGCCAAATAGTTACGTGCAAACATTACTGTGTTGTAGTTTGAATGTTTTTATGCGCATTACCCCTTCATGTTTTGGGTAAGGGTCCTTGTGTGCTTTTGTTTTTATTTCTTTTAAATATTTTTCTCACTTTCTTTTCCCTAAGTATTTTCTCTTTCACTGTTGTTTTTTCTTTCTTCCATACCTTTGCAACATCTTTTCTTCCTCTCTCAGGCATCGCCTCTCAGACTAAAGTACACCGTATTATATGTTTTATTCTTATATTTTGTTATACATTTTCTTCCTTATCTTTTACATTTGTCAGTACTTATGTTTTATTTATACAGTTCCATTTTACATTTTTAAATTTACAATTTTATAACTAATATTGAGGAGTAGTTTTATTTATTTTTGACATCTTTTGCACTATTTCCTTTCCGAATTTTATAAATATACGGCGACTTCCATTATCACTCATCAGAGGCAATGCTACCAAGGTTTGAATGGGGTTGTTTGCTAGTAAAATTACTGGGGTAACGAGACTTAACGCTTTACGTATTAAAGAGAAGAGCGCGATATGGAGCTATGTATATTTTCTTAATTAGTGCCTCGTTGTTATGGGCCCTCGTCGCATCTTCAAATGAAAAAACGCTTATGATAGACCGAAATTAGTGCTTGGAATAATATGAGTGTATATGCTACTTAAGTGTATTAAATTTATATATCAGTATGAATTTGTTACGGACGGACATGATTCTAGTTTAAATAAGTGTTTTAACTCTAGATTTACCACACCAGGCAAATTGACTGGTTCTGCATGTTCAGTTTAAAATTATTTCCTGACTTTTGTAACTTTAACTAAATAAATAATTTTATAAACTTTATGTTAATTAATATCAAATATATTAGGTTTTGGTTGAAATAGGTGTAGTAGTTAAATAGTTGGCAATTCTTGTGATAATAATCTATCCCTCACGGATAACAGTTATGCGAGTTTTAACCTACTTAAAAGTAATACATATTATATTAAATTAACGCGAAACATACAATAGGTTATCCTTTACCGACGATATCTCTCTTCAGAGAATTACTGAATAATATATTAATGGACTCCATTAGGCGCAAAACTTTGCCCGCCTGCGCGGTATATTCGTTGCTGTATTGTGTTTTAGGGGTTTTGTAATAAAAATTAACTGTAAAGGCAACTCTCACATAGATAGATAGATGAAACGTTTATTGTTGCGACAAAAACACACACTTGCATATAAATAGACAGTCATAGTTTTATTTATTTATTTAATTATGACAAGAAAAGACACAAAACATTTGATTTCCAATGGCCCCGCACTAGGCAAGCCTGTGCTGTGGGCACTTTATCGCTTAAATTAAAACTGTTAAAGACATTCACTGATTTTTAGACAGTTTAAATATATAAATAGATAATACATAACACAAATATCTACATTTATATAAACTATGAATAATTGAATGGTAAAGAAGCTAAATATTATACATACTCATATAACATTACACAAATTTCTAGTAGTTTATACACGAGAATATTACCTATAATATTTTAGTTAAATTTCTTTCCAAAACCGGAGCTGGTAGGGTTTAGTACCAAATCGGAAGATATTTGATTTCCACCCAGAAGTAGTATGCAACACGGAATATTAACATTTCTTTTATGCCACTAATCTTTGATACGAACAATGCGTTCACCTGTTGGTAAGTGGTACGGCTGCTCATAACAAAGCGGCCCTGATCAAGATTGTACACTCAGCACCGTATTGCGCTCATCGCTTTGAGATATAAGATGATAAGTCTTATTACGCTAGTAATTTTATTACCATACCATCAACCATTCAAACCGGAATATGGTAATGTTTGTATAGTACTGTCCGTCTGTTGCAATAGGAGCTGCGGTATTACCTATCTAGAAGGTCTAATTACAGTGGTTATTGGTAATAAGTGATACGCTTTTCTATTAAAAATTCAACTACAACAAGATTAATTAAAATTATTAATATTAATAACTACAAAATCCTTTAATATTGTTATGATCCATAGAATATTCAAATTACGACTTTGTGATCGAATTATTCATTGCATTACGTACCTGAATACTTGCTTTTAACTTATGTGTTAATTTATTCTATTATCAATTTAAAATTATGTATTGAATACATCTTCATGTATCATTCTTTATTAATATATATAAAATAAACGATTACAATGTATTATTGTTATATTAAATATCGCACAAAGCCGAGTCATAATTCGTAATGAAAACGTCGCATAAGTCAAAGTTATTGCACCGTTACACGAAGAGCGGTCGCAGTGCAATTAAATATATTTCCATTTCCATCCATTGTTTATGTTCTGTTTCGGTTTTTTATTAAATGTTTTATTTTCGAAATGTTTTCAAGTTAATATTTTATTTAATTATAGATAAAAGTTATTAAGCCTACTATCCATTCTCTCTGCAATCGGATATGAATGGAACAAAGCACCGTATAGGCTTTAGATCTTCTGCATTTTCTAATTCAAGGTTTATAACAAAGAATTTAAAAGAAAAATGGTCATTTGAGAGATGTGAGTTTTGTAGAAAAGTCTATTTTAATATATTTTTCATAGTGACCTTCATTTAATAATGATGTGGTATTAACTATCTGGAGAAGTTCGTTGTGAAACCGGTGAAGGAGTACAGCACTGATCCAATCGGCGTGGATATCTTTTGGGATACTTATGTCCAGCAGTGGACATCTATCTGTTTTTTATGATGATGAACTCTCTGTTACTCATCATAGAGTGTAATGGACTAGATTCTTTTATCCCAGGATTACGAGTAAAAGTGCAGCTTGCGACTTAGGTCGGAGATTCAAATACAACATTTATCTATAGTCGTACAGAATTTGTTTAAGTTTGAATTAAAGTTTTTACTTAATTATTAACTTGTTTATGATAAAGTTGAATGGTTAATATGTTCAGCAAGTTATGCTCTCGACAATAGTCTATTAGTGTGGCAATGTAAATGTTGTCGGATGAGTTATACACAATTACTGTAAAACTTCATTAGTTATGAACTTATGAACTCTTCTCAAATCTTTCTTGTCTCTTATTTATTTTGATTTTATACACTAATAACTTTCACCCGAAAAAGGGACGGTCGTGAAATAAACTTTAGTAATAAAAGGCTTTTTGAATTATTGGAGGATAAAGTTTTTGTATATCGGACCCAAAAGTTTTAACTGATTTTATTTGGGCCCTTTTTGAGCACACTCGAACCAGTTTATGTGATATTCCTATTTTAACAATATTTGTTTATAACATTTTACTAGTGATAGAGATAAGTAAGACAGACACAGCACCACTTCCTCTCGTCGTCTTGAGACACAAGGTATTGAGTTTCGTTACCCCAGTAATTTGACTAGCATAAAACGATTTCAAATTGATACACTGTTTAGCGGAAGAAATAGGTGCTGCGGTGGTATTTATATACCTAGACGGTTCAGCAACAGATACTTAGCAGCAGTATATAGTTATAAATTATACTTTGTAACGAGATTGACAATTTGTCGAACTGTTTCAAAGTATGGATTACTATGCTATAGTCTTTAACATCTTACTTAGTATCACTTTGTTATTGGTAAATGTATCATTTGCAATCGGGAGACGTCTTGCATTGTGGTGTAAAGTCCCACACAGTACTTCACGGAACCCAAGCCAAGCTTATCTGCTCGTGATGCAGCCTGCTAATCAACAAATGAGACCCTGGATCCTCTCAAACCTGCACTGGTCAGCGTGGTGGTAGATAAACAAAATGTCTCCGTTTTTGGGGGAGGGCTATGTCCAGTAGTAGACGTCTATTGGCCGATGATGATAACGTAACGTTTGTCTTATAAATCCTATATAAAAACTAAGGCTTAGTTTCTGTGTAGAATTAAATTCATTATTGTCTTTAAGATTTTTTTTATGGGAATTTCTGTTATAAGTAAAAGCTAAATAATTAATTGGTTAAGTGTTAGCTGAATGTTACTGTACCCGTCAAACCTGTCGCATTCGTGGTTTATAGTTATAATCAGTTATGTCATCCGAAGGTAATTGCGGTGAGGAGTAGCACGCTTTCTATATATCCAGTACCGATAATTTTTCTCTTATATATCTTTTCGTTCCCTCTCAAAGCTGGAAAGGGAATTTTACTATCTCTTTATTCTTTACTCTTCCGTTTTTTTCCTACTTTACCATCTATCTTTCATATCATCCTCTATCATTTCTTCACAATGTTATGATGAAACTTTAAGTCAGTTCGACTATAAAGTAGCTATAAATCTATCTAGATATATATGTGTTCATACTTATAGTGAAGAGAGAGATGACCTTTTGCCAGGTTATGACCTGGTTGAGATCGCAAGGAATCCCACTAATCAATAATATAATAATTTATTGGCGGTGGGTCTCTGTTGAGACCGTCGTTGCAGTATATTTTTATGCGAGCATATAGACAAAGGTCAAGTAAAAATATACAAGTATTTCTATTAATTTAAAATAAATTTATGTATTTATAAAGTATGTGTATTACAGATAGTACCGGTAAAATGAATAACATATCATATTTATTGATGGTAAGTTTCTGTTTTAGAGACTGTCTAGGTACGTACCATCGCAGCTCCTATTTCTACCGCTAAATAGTAATGTGCAAACTTTACTATGTTTCGGTTTGAAGGGTTCTGTAAGCTAGTGAAATTACTGAGGCGACGAGACAACACCTTATGTCTGAAAGCGTCGAGCATTATCTGGTGCTATTTACCATCTGAATCAGCACCATGTTAAGTACAAGCTTATCACTTACCATCAGGTGAACGAGTTGCTCGTCTCAATATCTCGTCGGAAAAACAATAGTTTGGGTAGGACTATGTTCCTCAAAAAATTACCTGATAAATCTAAATGTACTAGTATTCTACTTTACTGTTAAGTAGTAAACAATGGAGAATTTCTTTTTAATTAAAAATCAAATATTTTACAATGTATGTGTAACATTTCATATGTATATTAAAGTATGTGTTAACACGATCTGTATTTTAAAAGATGTTAAGTTACAAGGGTTTGAGGGTAGGTTATTAAATTTTGATTTATTTCCTTTCTTCCTATTTCCTTCTTTCATACTTGTACTCTCTTTGTTCTTTCATTCTTCGTCTTGTTTTCACTCTTTGTCTTGTTAGCGCTTATTGATGCCGCGGATAAAGAAGTTACAATCAAGTCGAAGATGGAGAGATGTAACCACTGTGAAAATAAATTTACAAATCTGGCATACTGCAGTAATGGTAGAGGTGATATTTAACATGAATTAAAATTATCTGTAACTCTAGCTTTAGGTGAAAAAGTGTTAAAATTTACTCAATTATATATACCTTTAAGATATTAATAACAATAACTCATGTACTTGTATTTTAACCTTTTTGTACATAGTTTAGAGTAATACATTGGACAAGAAGCTGCTGATAACATCTGGTGTCCCTCAATGGTTTCATGTAGGGCCAAAATCATTTATTACTTCAGGGTCCTCGTAATGTTGCCTTTCGGGTGATTTGTGTATACAAATTACTTGCACGTGATTCTGTTTACATTTTGAAAATGATCTATTTTCTATGCAAAAGACCAATACAATGTACAGTCGGCTATCAAATATATGTTATCATATACATATATACCATAATCTAAACCAAATACTTAGGAATCACTACTGGTTGGTCTTTCTGCCGTCTTGGTAGGTACCACCGCAGCTCTAAGTTCTACTGCCAAATAGTAATGAGCAAATATTACTGTGTTGTAGTTTGAAGGGTGCTGTATGCAGGTGAAATTACTGAAAGGAGAAACGTATCACTTACAATCAAATACAAACAAAGGTGAACGCTTCACTCGTCTCGTCGCTTTATCTAAAAAAGAATGACCTGATGATCTAAAAAGAACTTAAAAACAAATTGCTTCTTAATATTGATTTGAATAAATCAAAAAGATATGTTAAAAAATTGAGTATATTTAAAACTTTTTTGGTATTCATATTTTTTTTATTCATAGGTGATGAGAGGAGCAATGCGTTCACCTGATAGTAAGTGATGTGCTTGCCTTACATGGTGTTGGTTAAAATGTTATACACCACATTGCATTCGTCGCTTGAGAGGTAAGATATTAAGTATCGTTACCCCAGTAATTTCACTAACATACAGCACCTTTCAAACTATAACTGAGCAATGTTTGCTCATTATTATATTATAGTCTACTTCGGCGGTTTCTGACGATAGAGACATACCACTATTAACAGGTTAGTAGGTTAGGTTATTCTACATATTTTTATTAAGGTTTACAGCAACGCGATTTGATACATGGCTTAAAGCACGTGATATTAATTGTAAATAGTAAATATACTAACTGCTCATAAATTGAAAAATTCTTTTGAGCAGCCTGGATTCGAACCCGATATCATCGGGAGGCAGGCGTTCAAACCACTAGGCTATTACGACTTCGGTTCTTCTATATTAGTAACATATTAATAGTAATACAGATTTTGTTTAATGTCATAGTTTTCAGTAAGTCGACGTCTTTTAATATGAAGTTTAGTTTAATAATAATTCAGTGTTTTTATTTATTTCTTTCTTCTTACACTTCATGTAAAAGTGAACTTAATGATATTGGCATTATCTTACAGTCTACCTTAGGTGGTGCAGAGGTATGATTAGGTATATTGAGGAATTAAAAATAAAAAGAGTGTGATAATACATATCAAGATATTATTAAATTACATTAAAATACATATATAATACACAATATTTATACAAATACATATAAATAATATATATACTAATACATATTATATGCACACTTATATTAAATAATCAAATATGTACAGAAGTATATCGATATGTAAAAATTTATTTATTTATGGGGACCGGATCATTATTTCATTTAGGAGAAGTTCCCGGACTTTTGATTTAAAGGTGTTCTGATTCGTAACTGTTTTTAAATTTAGTATATAATAGAAACAGATGGGAACAGTGCTGTAGAATGAACAGAACCCTGAAATGTTAATGGAAAGCATGAAGTGGTTATATGCTGTGGAGCGGCGACGGTATCACCGCTGCACAGGCGCGGCGATGCAGCCGATAGCGACCACGCGCCGTTTAGCTCAGCAAACTCACACTGATCTTGATATAAAACTACTATACTGGAAACGGTTATAGAGATACGTCTCTTCACTAGTGGTACGTCTTTGGTGGCAGGTCTCTATTGTCGGAGACCGACTAGGTAGGTACCGCAGTTCCTGCTTCTACCTCCAAATAGTACCATGTAAACATTACTGTGTTCCGGTTTGAAAGGTGCTGTAATCTAGTAAAATTACAAGGGTAATGAGATTTAATACCTCAGGTCATAAGACGATGAGCGCAATGTGGTGCTGGGTATACCATGTTAAATAACACCACGTTGTTATGGGCAAGCGTATCATTTACCAGTGAACGTTTTGATTAATCGATTATTTATTAGTCAGTGTTAGTGATTAGTCTTGTCGCTTAATCGATTATTTTTAATCTGTGTTATATATATTTATTTATTTTTATAACAGTTTAAATGTTTATTTACCATTAAAAGCGTTAGAATTTTCTAGAGCGTACTGGTGCCTGTGTAACATTTTGATGGTACATATAAAACAGACTTACAGCCCCGGTTCGTAGTTTACGATAGAATAAAGTTTATAGCTTAGACTTACTATAGCTTGTGCTGTATTAATAAAATGTGAAATAACTTATACGCCGTTTATTATCAAAATATATAGGAAACAGAATATATATCGATTTGGTCGATATATATTTGTAAGGGGTCCCGCACAACAACGGCTCCAAAGCCTGATCCTCCTGATGCACTCTGATAATCAACAAATGAGGCTCCGGCTCTCCACCAACCCGCTTTGGGTTATAGTAATGGGAGGAAAAAAGAAGGCAAATGTAAATTAGAAAGAAAATAATAAGCAATGTTAAGTTATGGTTTGAAAAAAAGAAAAGGTAAAGAATAAAATTCCCTGTCCTACTTTGCAAGGGAACGAATATTAAAAAAAGTAGTGGGCGAAGGCCCAAATCTTTCAATTATTGGGAGAGGCTTATGTCCAGCTGTGGACGTCTATCAGCTGATGATGGTGGCTGTATATCACCATTTTGTTAACATGAATCGATTGCCAGGTTTTATTTTGAAGTCGAGGCCGTGAATAGTAAAGCTGTGGTGAAGGTCTCCGTTTAGATTTCGGAATAACCTGATGCTCAGTTTGGTTGTTGGTAAGGTTTGGTCTACTACTACTATTTTGTAAATGCATTTAAATAATATTGCTGAGTTTCGTCTGTCAACTTATAGCAGTAAGTGTTTCAAAGCGAGCTGGCTTCTCCATTGATGAAGTCACAAATTTTTATCCTATTGTTGTCATCAGACCAGTGTTGGAATGATATACCTCCACTTTTACGTCAATGTAGCAATGTTTTTAATTTTAAACTACAATTTTAACTTTTCTTATCAGAAAAACAAAATATGAACATTTCGCAGCGGCCGGCAATATTATCTCTCTTACCTCAAAATATTTAAGCGAACATACCTTATAATCTATAAACAATAACAAAAAATGTATAATTACGACAAATTCTTGGAGCAATAATTAGTTATAGCGATTTTCGCAACTTCTCAAATGATAGCAGAATATCAATGAAACACTGAACAACTCCAGCTGGTGAGCAGTCCACTGAGCTGCGGCCTACTGTACCACTGCAGTACACATAACTGTATTTAAACATGTTACTCGTATATATATGTATAATATCTTTGATTAAATCTTATATTTGTCCATGTGTATGTATGTATTTTTTCTGATAAAATAAAAGTTTTATCTATCTACCTATTATCAATATAAATTTACAAACCTATGCACCATCTAGTAAAACTAATATCGCTGCGTCCAAGCAATCATGGCCAATTAGCCATTCGAAACTTGAACTTTCATTGTTTCCCCGCTAAAAGATTTCAGATATAAACAACGTACTCAATCTAAATATATCAACAATTATCTAGTTTGTTTAAATCGCGCTCTTATTTAAACTTAAAAGTACAACAAAACATAAACTATTAACGCTATTTTAAACAGCAATTTCTACTGGTGTTAACTTTCTGTTTAAAAAATAATCTCTGTAGCAGGAAACACACCAGTTCTATTTGCAGCCGATAAATACTATTGTTCAGATGTCAATATATTCCGGTTTGAAGGGTGCTGTATGCTAGTGAAATTACTGGGGTAACGAGGCTTAATTCCTTATTTAGGTGAAGCACAATGTAGTACCATTCAGTGTATACCATCTTAACAAACGTGATATTGTTATAGACAAGGGTATTACCTACCATCAGGAGAAGATTTCGTCTTCGCATCGAAGAGAAGAAAGACTTGGAATAGAAAGTATTTTTTTTCTACCAGGCGATGAAACGAGCAAGGCGTTCACTTCATAGTAAGTGATACACCTTCTATAACAATGTTCGTCGCTTCTCATTATCCCTGTAATTTCACTAGCATACAGCACCCAAACTAGACTACAGATGTTAGCATATTACTATTTAGCGGTGGAAATAGGAGCTGTGGTGGTACCTAGACTGTCTCCGGCAAGTCAACCTCTACGAAAGTCAGGGTTATGTGGGATTTATACCCACTAAAATACCCTCAGTGTATTGCAAAAGGTTCCGAGATCTACGGTACTCACCGGTGCCTCCCTGCACTGCTGCTAAGCACATCCCGGAGAGCTGTTGCCCTCCCCAGCATAAACAGTATGCTGCGACAAACAACGAGACCACTTCGTACTTGCCCGGATTCACTCAATGGGCAGTGAGGGCCCTCAGAGCCCACGAACACGAAATCCCTTTCAGTCGCCTTCAACGACAGGCAGGGCTTATTAGTCCTATTCTTTATAGTCAGAGACCACAGGGCTAATGGCAACAGAGACTTACCACCAGTGTATAAGTATGTGAAAACAGATGATGACATCTTTATTTATTTTAGGTTTTTATTAAAGTAAGTATCCCTTCGTATTTTAGGTAAAGGTCTATTTTTTAAATTTTCTTTTATACTTATATTTCTTTTTATCTCATTCTTATCCCTAACTTTTTTCTTGTTCTTAATTCAGAGTACAGTCTTAATTTATGACGTGGATTATTCCTTGTGTGTGCTTAATAAAAAGGTTTCAACACAAAGTATAAGAGTAGCTTAAATATGAGAGCGAATGTTGAAGCAGAGAGGTTTTGTTTGACGTCAAACAACGTTTTATTTAATTAAGCTGCGCGAGGGTCCTTTACTCGAGATCCGTTAAACTTAACATTACACTTGGAACTTTCTTATGTTCCCGGAATGTTTTGTGTTATGTGAGAGGCGCGTACTAATTGAAATTTCGCGGAATATTATACCTGGTGCTGTTACATGGCACAATTACATTAAACAGAAGTAAGTTTTACTTTCTTAATGATGGAGAAGTTCATTAAGACTTTTTTGAAGAAGCTTCGTAAAGATTTTAAAGTTCCTTCGTCGCTTTGTGTAATAACAAGAAGTTTCATTAAGTTTATATCGCTCTTTTGTAACACAGTAATATATCCAATATATCCAAACTATTGACATAAGAACAGTTAGTATAACATCAACTAATATGACTTCTGACGGTGAAGGAAACCATCGTGAGGAAGCCTATGTATCTATGTGATAACCATCCGCGGTCGGACTGGTATTTGAAATGGAGAAGGCAATGGCAACACCACTACATTATAACCGACAAGTAAGTCGTCGTTTGGTTCACTACACATGATGACCACGACCCTCAGTCATGAGGAAATGCAACTTAGAAGAAGAATATAAGAGCTGAATTTCATATAACACAAGTTATTTTATTTACATACCTAAATCTGTTAGTAATATAAACAAATTTTGTTAGCATTGATCTTAATTTGATATCTTGCTGTGTGCTATGGCGACAGATTTATACATATTCATCATCATAATCAGTCGATAGACATCCACTGGTGGATATATGTCTCTCCCAATAATGTGGGGATTTGGGCCGGCTCTTACTACACTGGCTCAATGCAGTTTGGTGGGGAGCCAAAGCCTCGTTTGTCGATTAAAAGGATACACCATGAGCATGTGAAGTTAGCTTGGGTCCCATTAGTTGTTGCGTTTATATACCCCTTATGTATGTTATACATCTTTTAGCACTTTTTAAAATTTGAAAAATATTTCAACTATTAGTTGTTTTAATAAAAGGTTTGATGTCGCGTCAGTTAAATAAAAATAATTGCTTAGTTTAAATTATCATATTGTCTAAGAAAGTTACTTACGTAATTACATAACAACATAACTCTTTCCCTACTCACTAATTACTAAAACTTTTATGTTTTACTTTCACATAACGCGTTAGAAACTATAATATACAATAATACGTAGTTTCGTTTTAAGTATTTGTATTGAGGAAAATCATTAGTTTCTTTTTTTTAATTAAAATGCTGAAATGATCACGGGGGAGAAAACCGTCCACTTTCGTCTTCGTGTCAGCAGTAAGAAAGCGTGCTCCCAAATTAACAGCCTGTGAAGATACGAGTACGTCAGGAGTGCGCTGATGAATTTACCTCTGCCAGCGAGTTTCTTAATTAACTTATTTGCAATTAGTACTTTATTACATCAACGGTAGAGTTTAAAATGTTTCTGATGTTTTTTATCTAGTTTCAAAACAACTGTAACATTTATATCTGGATCTACTTTGTTGCATCCGATGTTTTTAATTTCACTTCTTCATATTAATATGTACAAACATACATGTTTAGTATATCGCTTCATCTGGAAAATATTACCATTTAAGATATAAATAAGGAATAAATAATAAGTGTGAGTGTACTTACTATCACTAGATATTTAATACTAGTAGTTGCCTGTTGTATTCGCAACTAAATGTTTTATCTCAATAAAATGTTTAATGTGGGAATAATCATGTCATAAACAGAGATGTCTGTTAATTAATTTGGCATAGTGACATCCCATTCGGCACGGACGCACGCCAAGAACGAGAAGATATTAGTGGGAGAATTTTGTTTTTGCTTTTGCTTGATGTTATAAGAAACTATTCAAGTCATGTGATATCGGAGTCATGAGATAGAGATCCTTTCATGATAGATTCCTTCGATCTTCTATTCAGAATCAGATCTCTATCTGTAGAGACACTTCTGGTTTCTATGGGAGCTCATTTACAATTCTGGCTGCACTACTCTGGAACTCCTTACCCAAAAAGATTCGGAGTGCTTTCATCAAACTTTTATTAAAAATAGTCTTAAACAACACTTAAGTCTGAGTCAGACAACAAATAATTTTTATGTATATGTAATTATTTATGGTATTTGTATATAAATATTTACCTCAGTGTAATTGATAATGTTGATTCTTTTTTTTTAACTGCAATCTATCACAATATCTCATTTCACCAAAGGTTGGTAAGTAGAGAATACCCATCGGGATTAAAGCCGGCTTTGTATATTTCTTTGTGAGGTTTTACAAAAGAATAAAAAAAATAGAGTGAAGTGGAGGAGAAAAGTAAAGAAAGCTGCAGCAGAGTCATATTTTTTTTATAAACAAAAGTGGTCAATCGAGCGAACAGTATAAGTGATGTGATTACTGACGCTCATTGACAGTCGCAACACCCAAGAAGAGGTACGCTCTTTTCTCCAAGGTCCCATGTTGTACTGGTTCGAAAATACCGCTAACGACAACTGATTCCACAAAGTAGTTGTGTTGTGGTAAAAAGTTGAGCTTAAAACGCACAGTGGAAGATCGCAAGTCATCCAGGTAGTGAGGATGGAACTTGGCATTGTGCTGTGTACTGTGATGGTGGAAGGCAGCGAGAGGAATCAATCCGAAGCAGCAATGTACAAAGAGGTTTAGCTCCTCATTTTAATAAGTACAGCTGAGTAGTGGAACAACTTGCTGGCGTCAGTGTTTCCGTACAAATACTATGTGAGTATCTTCAAAAAATCAGTAAATAGGACTTTGGTAGGTTAATGCACTTTACCAACGTAGACCACATCATCTCCTAATAGTAGGTTGGATCGTAGTCAAGCAATGCCCTTTATATCTAAATAAGTACACTAAAAATACTGACTAGTGCTGACCAATATTATTCTATACTAAGTACGATTGTCTGTGGAGTGCTCCAGCTATATCTGGGTAGATGCTGCAAAAACTTATCCAAAACACTTAGACTTGTTGAAGAGAAGACAAGAACTTCATAACTGTAATCACCATCATTATTTTGTGAGGAATAGTTCGTGGTCAAGCATTGATCTGTATCTTTATAAAAAAAGGGGATATAGGCAGGACAAGGAAAAGGGAGAAAATTATAAGAAACAATCATAAAAATTATACGGGTATGATACAAAATGTAAAGTAAGTTAAATTATCAACGCTAACAATTGCACCCGGTAATTGTAACTTTGAACTTTCGGTTTACGTACTAATTCCTCACAAATTACCTCGTACCAATTAACCCTTTAATTGAGCTGTAATGACAGCGAAATATCGTTTAACGCGAATTAAACGGTTTAATTGGTGTAATGAATTCATTTATTCGCATTCGATTCCGCGAAGTGGGCCTTTCGCAGTCGGCGCCGCCGTGGCATTACTACTGTTAGCTTATTAAATAAATCTAGATCCTATCTCGCGCGTCCTAACACTAACGAGCGGTGAAAGAATCTAGATAGTGTACACTATTAGTGGCAATTAAAACTGAGTGTTCGTCTCGTTGCGCGGGCGTGACGCTGTACGAACTTTGAAACGCGTGCTTTGCTAACCACTACTGATGTTCTCACTTTAGCATATCAATATCACTTGGTATTGTGTGATTGATGCCGAAGATAATGTCCCTCCAGATAACTCCAACTCTTATATATTAGCTGCTGAAAACAAATAATGATGGAAGGTTTACAACATTATAGAGATAGCTGGTCGAATGATTTCTAAAAATTCTATCACTTAACAAATTTATTAAGTTTTACAATTATAATACGAAATTAATATCTTTCATTGTTTAATAAATGGATAATGTACAAACGGAAAAATTTGTATCGTTTTATATAAACCATTAAAAAAAAAACTTAAAAATTATTGGGGGAAACTTCTCATAGGGAAGTCGAGAGGGATATTTGTTGATGTAAGATAAGTTTTAAGAATTTTGTAACTAACATAACTAACTTAATAAATAATCTGTATACTGTTACTAACTTTTACTAACCCAATATGGACCTTACGTCTGAAATAGAGAATTATTTATTTATTTATATAATTTAAAAAGATCTTAAAAGAGATATTTAAAAATATGTAGTTCTGATGTTTGAGAGAAGCATATTACATTTATTCAAAGCCTAATTTTGATTTAATATATCTAAATAACATCTGTATAATATGATCTAACCCTTTATTAGATTATTTATTAATATATACTTATATTATATATTTGAAAATATATGTAAATAAATATATATTAAATAAATTCGAGTCGAGTTACAACAGTACATCCAGCGATCATATCGGTTTGACAGATTGCGCCTAGGTACCAACTCGTTAGTAAGATAAGAGGATTGATGCCAAGTGTTTCTATCTGTAATTCAAGATGCGTTACTATACATGTGAAACTTGTTCTAATTAAAGTATATCACATTTCTAATTGAGGTATTACACAAAAATATTTTTTTTTTTTTTTTACGTATGTATAGGTTAATGCTTGACCACGATCCCACCTGCTGGTAAGTGAAGATGTGGTCGATGATTGTAAGGCGCATTAACCTAGCAAATGCCTATTCACTCTTTTCTTGAAGACGCCCACGTCGTAATTGGACGGGAACACT
>DWLS01001074.1:0-23992 GCA_018246255.1 Pachliopta kotzebuea | reverse complement strand
TGATAGGCGAGACTGGAAGAGAAGAACATGTTGTGCCGACCCTACATAAAGTGGGACCAGGGCAGGAGAAAGAAAGATAAAGTGTGACAGGGGATTTAAATTTTTCTTTTCCATTTCCTTTTTTTTCTGATTTTTTCCTTACAATATATCCTTTTTCTTTTATTCAATCACATCTTCACAGTTTACATTACACTCTTTTCTCTTCTCACACATCACCTCTCACGCTTCCGTCGCTATTTTATACTTCTACAATTTTAGTTTAATTTAACTAATATTTCTAACTTAATTTTTCTTTACTCTTTAACTTCTATTGTGTATGTGTTACTTTGCGCTTTCATTTCTTTACATTACTTACCATTACATTTTTTATTACCCTTTGTTCCTTTTATTTCCTCGATAAAATTTTTGAAGTAGATTGGTAGATATTACTGATTTATGTATTTTCATGTATTTGTGTATAGGTTTATCTTCATTTGTATTTATATATAGTATTGTATGTATAAGTACATATAATTATATACGTGCCACAATTTTTGTGCTTTAAATCCAACTTTCACCCTTCACATACAGCATCTCCCACTTCCTAGGTTTACTGGTAGAGAATACCGATAGCAATTAATATCTATCTATAAATCCTCCTACTGGATTCTAATTAAACTTGTTTCAATGAAGTTCCACTAAAATTTAAAGAACATAACTCTTACATATAAATGAATATATCATCAAAAGCTTTCCGATAACGGTCTGGCGGAAATAACAGAAATCGGATAACGTAGTCGTTCGGTAAAGCATCGCCAATTGCGTACAGTTTCCGCTGCATGTAATCGTTAATAATTTCAATTCGAGACGCGTGTACCGGCGACAAGAGCTCGCCCGCGACCGGAATACCAACGCGAACTCCTCCGCGGAAGGTCGGAAGATACACCAGAAAAATCTAACATCATCACAAGGATCGGGAACGACGCTCTAAACAATCATTTTTATTCATTT
Organism: Pachliopta kotzebuea; assembly: GCA_018246255.1. NCBI lineage: Eukaryota > Metazoa > Arthropoda > Insecta > Lepidoptera > Papilionidae > Pachliopta > Pachliopta kotzebuea. The sequence goes on along the minus strand of DWLS01001074.1, from coordinate 23,002 downwards.
ATTTAAACAAACAGAAAATTTTAAAAGATAATAGGTTTAAACGCCTGCCTTCGACTCCTAAGGAACCAGATTCAAATCTCGCCTGCACCAATTAATTATTCAATTTATATGCAGTTAGTATAACACCAACTAATATAACATGCTTTGATGATGAAGGAGAACAACGAGAGGAAACCAACATATCTATTTGATAACCATCCGTGGTCGGACTAGTATGTGAAATGGAGGAGGCAATGGCAACACCACTCCATTATAACTGCTTAGGAAGTCGTCGTTCACAACACATGATGACCACGACCCTCAGTCATGAGGAAATACGACGTAGAAGTTTATAATTTACATCTATAAAGACATGGTAATTAACTTAGTTATAATAATATTCATACTTAATATGGTGATAAGTATCACCAAGTATGTTATTACACTCTCCCAATATTTTTGATACACCCACGACTAAAGGTTGTACGCAGGCGGATATTTTTGTTTATGTTAATAGATTTAAAAATGTAATCCTACGTTTTTTTATATTACGTATAAATTTCATGTAAATCTTTGTATACATTACATAAGATCATAGAAAAGATAGATTTTTTGTTTACGACAATAACTCGCCTTTAAGTTAAATTTATTGTGTAATAAATTGTATTATTTATTTACTCGTAACTTAATTTAAAATATACAACTTAATGTATTAAAGTCTTCCTTTACTGGTTTATAAGAATATTTGTTTATGAGGGGTTTAAATATTAATTAATATCACAGACAAAATTTTGAGACTTCAAGAGTAAAGCGTTCATCTGATGGTAACTTATACACTTTCCCATAACGCGGCGCTAGTAAAGATGGTAAACACATCACCTCATTGCTCTAATAGTCCTTGAGATATCTTAAGTATTGTTACCTCAATAATTTAACTAGAATACAGGTCCTTTCAAACCGGGCCACAGTAATGTTTGAACATTACTAATAAGCAGTAGAAATAGGAGCTGCGGTGATACCTATCTAGACGGTCTCCGGCAAAAGAGACCTACCACCAGTAGATAATTTAAATAAGCTGTAGTCTAGCTTATGTCCAAGTAAACACAAAACATTTTCAAAATAAAAAAAGAAGATTGAACTTGTTAAAAAGCAGTAAAATTAAATAAAAAACATTAAACAGTAAAAATGCAGTAAAGCTTTTAAATGCTCTTCCTCATGATATCCGTACCTGTTCCTCCTTACTTATCTTTAAAAGAGTTAAGGACTATTGTCATCACCTCTAGTTGCATATTATGTTTACTACTATATATGTATGTTATATATTTGCTTATTTATATATATACGCTTTTTCTTTTTCCTTATATAATACTATTACTGGTACATGGTACACCTACATAAATAGTTAAAATAGTTTATACTATGTATTTGAGTATGTTGGAAAAGAACTCTTTTTAAGGTTAAATTTGCTTTTGTAATATACTACAGAAATGTAGTTGTGATTAAAATGTTTTTTTTTATGTATATGTATATGTGTACATTAAGAAATAAATAAGAATTTCGAAATGGATAACAATGAACCATTATCCGTAAACAAGACGATCCGGAAGTGAAAAACGATCTTCTACGTGGGTGTATGTAGTTTAAAAGTTATATCGTTTACGTTAAAAATACGATTGAACGTTGCATGTTTTTTTTTAAAGATTCGTTACGTTAGACCGGAAATAGCAGATCTGTGACGTATAAAACAAATATCGTCATTATCCTCAGTTCATAAATGTTCACAACTCAATAGATATCGCCGAAAGTCATTGCCCGAATCCGGAGGTTCTTGCTAACTTCACTAAATCGTCTTCCTAGGGACTTCTAGTACTAATAAAGTAATTTACAATGAGAGGCGATGCGTGTGAGAAAAGAAAATTGTCATAGAGTGTAAGATAGGAGAATAAGAGAGAAAATACAAACAGTATGTTAGGAAAAAGATGGAAGATAAAAAAAATACAAACTGAAGAGCAAAATTAACTCCTTGTCCCGCTTTACAATGAACAAGATTTAAAAAAAAAGTTAATTTTAACTCATTAAACATAAATCTGAATAGAAAGAAAAAAAGAAATGTAAACAGAAGTTATTAGTAAGTTAAGTATTTTTAGTTAAGTATTTTAATACAACATGAAAAGTAAAGTAAGTTTTATCAATTACTTGTTATACTATCTGAAAACTTACTAGTGTCAGTAAAAAGGAATAGTAACAGATATTAAAAAACAAAACGGATTAATTATTTTTATTTAAAGGATCTTATTTATCTAAGACGACCTAAGTTGCGCCGCAACTTCTATTTCTGCAGATAAATAGCAGTAAACAAATATTACTGTGTTCTAATTTAAAGGATATCGGAAGCAGATTTATTATCTTGTGTCTGTGAACACAATATGGTGTAGTATATACCATACTAAGTAGCGTTTTACATGCAGGCCTATACTATCAGATGATCATCTCGCTCGTCTCCTCGATCCGAGGTATAAAAAGAAATGAATAATATATCAACATTCAAAATAGTGAATAACTTCGCGAATGAACCGCTGTAACGATTATAAATAAAACAGTTGGAGAGGCGAATCCATAAAGATGAGTCACCCAAGGGGCATACACACGGACCGTATTCACAACGCGCAAAGCACAAAGACCCCGTAATAATATTTAATTATTTAATGACCATACATTTTCATTATTTTCCCGATACAAATTAACGAGTCCGCCCAAACACGAGAACAGCTGATCTGAACGGTAACAAAAAAAGTTTAATAACGCTCGCGCTCCTAAAACCTACATTCCTATCGTTTCAACATCACACATGTACAATACGAAACTAAAAATAGCAGAATTAAACCTCTTTTGTTGAAAAAAAAAACTAGCTATAGCTCCTTTTGTTTTTTGTTACTCCCATGACAGTCTGATAATGGAGGTCAAAGCCCCAAGATTAATGAAAAAAAAAACGCAAACCCGATTCGCGGATTCGTCTCGAGTTGAATAAAAGCAATAAATAATATTAAACATGTATATTCATTCACTAATAAGACTTTGACGTTATGATTAGCGTTTAAGCCTTAAATCATTATATTAATAAAATAACCTTCCGTTTTTTTACATCTAGTCGCTGTTTTGGATTTTGCTGGTATTTTGTATTGTAATTTATGGTTTATAAGCAGTTTTTAAAATTGTGAAAATATAGAAATTCCAATTGTTAGTTGATGTTTATTAAAGCTTTGAATTTTTATTAGAGTTGAAGCCACAAGCGATCGCTCAGCGGAACCTTTAGGAAGTATTAGGGCAATATACTAGTAGTAGTTGTTCTATTGGTATATAGATACATCCGAATGGTTATTTATATATTACCCTAAAAGTCGTCCTTGCAGGTTGCAACATGTAGCGCTTTTAGAGCACAGAAACAAAGGAGGTTTGTAATTCGCGCTGGGTAGGTTTTGCAAATCGTCTGACCTCGGTAGACGTCATCGTAGAGGGGCGCTATCGCGTCGGGCGCGCCCCAGCGGGAGGCTTCGGGGTACACCATGGGGGCGCGCCGCGCTAACACGACATCGCAATTGTTGACTCGCGGCTCGCGGCGCGTGCGTATGCGCCGGCGTCAGCGCACTGACTGCTCGCGAGTCTGCAGTTCCGCCGGCGGCTGGCCAACCCCTCCCCCCGGTCCCCTTCTCCATCCCTCCCCCCCTCACCACACGCCCGCCCGCTGCGCCCGCGCCCCGTGCGCCGCCGTCTCCCGCCGCTTCACTTTCGCACGGTCGCGAACTCGTCGCGACACTAGTTTAATTGCAACCCGCCCGCTGCAGTCAGAACCGGATTTATTGTCTCCCGCCCGTCGATATCAGCACCGCTGTCGCGGACTTCGCCCGTTCGTAAATTAGCATTGGCGGTGTGGCGAGCTTTTGAGTAGCGCTTTTGGTCATCGCTAATATAAGGTTTGGCCAGGCCGAGGTTGATCGTTGAAATAATAACATTTATTTCAATCTTGCCGTACACGAAAGTACACAGAGCGGGCTTGTGTCTAAATGATATTTTTTATCAGCAACCCTGGGAAACTGGTATAATATTAAAAACATGAGAGGACACAAAAGGAAAGATACAAAAAATAAGAAAGAACCTAAAAAATTATGTAAAATAATATTAACTTATAAATAATAATCTAAACTTTCTTTCTTTACTATTCTTGTAGAATTTAGTATATTGAGCTTCCCTCTATGCTTTCCTTTCTATGTATAATAATATTACGAAAAGTACAATTGTTCTGACGAAATACTAATGAATAACTTAAACTTAATTGAATGAAAACCCCATTCTTAAAAATTTTTAGTACTTCATAAAATTACTTTAATGGTTATAATTATTTATTTCAAAGGATTTGTTTTTTATTTACGAAAAGAAACTTTCCATACAAAAGACATCAACGCATTCAACACAAACACAGTAAATAAATATAAAGAATTTTTTATTTCTATTGAAAACGTTGAAATAATCACTATCTTTACATGGCGCAAGCAGATAAATGCAATATATTTTATGATAAATACCACCGAACAGGATCTTTTTGCCTATTTTATTTATTGCCTTAATCTCATCGCAGTTGATTATTTCACTGATTTTGATTTTGTGTTCAAAGTACTCAAAATCACGACAACATTAGGAAATATCAAGCCAAAATGTTTTGCAACTGTTCTGTTTCTTCCAAGAATAAGTAAACTATCAAAGTATGATAAGAATTATTTTTTTTTTTAACATATACAAGAACAATATAACAGGTAAAAATACCTTGTATTCATATAAGTGATAGTAAATAAGCAGCTATCTTTATTAGTCTGTTCGTAATGACAGGTTTCTGGTGCCAACCAGATCTTCAGTAACAAATGCTTATATATTTTAGTAACGGTAAATAGATATTCGAATTAGCAAAAACTGAAGTCGCTAGGCGACTACATAACTTGTCTAGCCAACCGCGGCTTACGAATTCTTGTTTGGAGTTTCTCATAAACCGATTGCCCAACTATTCTGATAAATAAAAATCGTGATACTTTTTTCATTTTACATTATTTTAATCCAATTTTATAATAAATCAGTACTTATTATAATAATACCTACCTTATACATAGCTTCTATTAAAAGTACATCATAAATTTGTTTTACTAGTAGTGGATTTCTGTTCGGATCACATTCTAAGAGGGATATATCGCAGCGCTTGTTATTTCTGCCAAAATGTTGAAACATTACTATGCCTAGGTTCAAATAGTGGTGGAACTAGTGATATTGCTAGTGTATCATTTATCAACAGATCTTGTTCATTCTTAGATTACTCTGTACTTGTTTCTATGCAGGTTGTAACCACAAAGACAGACAAGGTAAAAAAGTAAGTGAGCTAAACTATAATTTTAAATGAGAACTATAGAAATATCTTTCCATGAATATTATTAACTGTGAAAAAGAAAATTATTACTTACAAAGTATAAGTATATTATACATTCGATTTACATAATGCGATAGAAGAGTTGGACTTTTGTCTCATGGTGAACAACGTCTTCTCTTCGTGGCTTCGTTTCATTCAAAATAAAAGATTAATAGAGATTTTAGTGGAAGTGCTTCTGCTTTCTGGGAGCCATTGGATTCAAACAGCACAAGATCTTATTTTGTGAAATACTTTACAAGGGACCTATCTCCAGCAGTGGACGTCTATCGATTGAAATATTGATGATGAGATAAAATTAGTCATTAAACTAATATCGTCAGCGCAACCAAAATGTGTAGTCGGGATTGTAAACGGAGTTTAATTCATCATCAGAATTTCAGCTCATTAATATTTACTTGTAAAACACAAGTCTCTCCGATAGGGAGTATTTGCGGTACTTGCCACGCTTGGTTCGCGAGAGCAATGTGCTGGTAATGGTCACATGGAAAGCTGCTGACGCTTTCCCTTGAATTATACGGGACACCAATGCCTTTATGGCAATGTCTTTATATGGCTTTTAACAGGAAACCTTATCAGTTTGAACGTATTCTGTTCTAACCAAACTTAATCAGTCCGAAATGAAAGCAGATGGCTTTATGTTACAAGATTAGCTGCTCTTCATCTGAGGCAGCTGTAAAACATTAAACCTGATTAATAAATTATTATATGTAAATGTAAAACAACATCTAATAGGACTTCTATCTACTTTTATAATCGTTACTGTATCGCCATTTCACATCTTCCAGCAGTTCAGCTAAGGTTTGCCGATGCAAATGTAGGCAAAAATTTTACTAAAAGATAAGCAGTGCTGCGCTCATTAGAGACTCAGATAAATCCTCGTCTGACCAAGGCCGTTAGGAGCCGCTGCGTATAAATAGTCGCATTCAGCTTCGGAAACCGTTAAGCCAGACGAGTCCATCTGATTGGCGCGACCGCTTTCTTGCGCTGTATGTAAATCCTGCCGCTGGAATCACAGCGGTATTCTTAAGACGTCCACGTTAAGTAAACCCGCCGTAAAAGACGTGAACCTCGATTAAAGGACTCAACTGGATATAACGTTTAGTAACTAATTGTTATAATAATTTTTTTATCTACAATGACCATACCAATTGTCTCTAGTCTAACATGCTATTAAGAAATTGAGACCATTCGCTCAGAATATACTGGCTCTAATGTTAACATCTAGACCACAGCATTGCAACTATGATGGTATATTAAATGAAACGAATCCATAAACATATAGTAAAAGATTTTTTAATCATCAACTATTACAAAGAAATACAGTCCCTTAAATCGTATTGAACTATTACAAATAATTATATTAAAATCACTAAGATGCTTTTAAAAACAAAAACAGTGTCTAAATCTTCTCCGAAGAGGGGTCATTTTTAAAATCGTGTGTATCAATTTCCGAGATAAAATTTTAGTCTTCATTTGACGTTAAAAAAATTGTATAAGCAAATGAAGAGTTTCAAAAAGCACGGTTCGGGTGCTACACGCGCCCGGTCACTGATCCGCGTTAATTGAACTAACGACTAAATTGAAATGGTAATCGTTTCGATACATTACGAGAACGTTGTGACAGTTTTTTAATTAGCAGAATAATATTCGAGCAGGTGGCGGGTTTCGGATGATAATGAGCCATCGCTGTCTTATCACTAAGCGACAATTTACAAGCAGCAGTACAGATCTCGATGTCTGAATTGATGGCGTTTTTTTATATAAATAAATCAGCCAAGAGCGAAACTGCACACAGCGAATCAAGTTCGCAATTGCAAGAAAAAAGGGCCGGACGTACGCTGGCTGGGTATTTAATTGTAATTTGATTGAGTGATTATCGCAATGAGAATTATAGTGAAGGATTGTGGACAGGAATGTTGAAGATGGCTGAGGCTAGACGGCGCGGTGCCCACGCGAAGAAAACGATCTCTTTTTCAATGTATACTTTCTTTAGGTGCATAATCAAGATTAAATTGTTGATAGCATGTAACAAGCAGCGATATTAACTTAATTATTTAATAGTATTTTACATTTTACAAATGTTAAATTGATGAGAGTTACGAGAAATAAATCCACCTAATTCATCACACAATTGAAAATTATATATGTCTTATTTATACAAATAAAGATTTCGCGAATTACACACTCTATGTAGGATTGAGTATTTTATTTCAAATGATACTGTTACTAGCAATATAGTAAGGATGAACCTAAAAAAATCAAAACCTATTCTTATTACTTTTCATGTTTTTATATGTTACTAATTGAATATTGTTTTGCACATTCTCAAGATCGTAATCTGCCGGTCTGTGGCATGGGTTCATAGATAGTTGCCGCATAAGTGGAGGCTGTATGTAACATTGTCCGTGTAAAGGTGTTTGAGGCTGAGCATTCAGGAGCGGTGCACTATGCAGAGTGGGGCGAGTGTGGGGAGGCGCGGGGCCGCGGAGGGAGCGGTCAGAGCTACCGCCGCAACCAGTTTATGTTTTAAATTCGCGATAAAAAATATCTGCAGCGGCGTGTCATTAGCCGAGCGGTGTCCCCCGCCCCGCCTGCATTTATTAATCTTATTCGGAGAAATCGGCGCATCGCCTCTCCCCCCGCGCCCCTTGATACCCACATGTCCCGTCTCACTAGTGACGCTACTTACACCTCGATACATATCATATTATAACATTTAAATATACTTCATCGCAAGCGAGCAGGCAATCAATGCAGGACACTGGACTCTCCCAAAAGTAGCCTTCTTGATTAGACATGATGTATATGACAACAGAGATTATTCCTATGCTACCCGCATGCTTCGCCAAATGGCCCATCCTTTTTGTCAAGGGCATTCCAACACAACATTTACAATCACGCGGTAATCACTAGTGGATGTTACTCTGCCTATTGCCAATAATTCTAACAGTCTTTTGAACTCTATCGGTGACTTTAGATCTTCTACGAGAATGCTAATTTCTAATTAAATCACGCAAAAAAACTCAGAGAAACACACCCATATCTTTTTGGCTTTTACTAACCCAAAAGCTGCAATGGTAACATTCCTTAATTTAGATAACAATACGGGATTAAAGAATCTTTATTTCTCACAAGAAATTAATAATTCACTTACAATATAACAAAAATTAAAACTAAAAAGTGCTTGTTATATTTAAATTCATGAAGAATTTCACCTAAGAACAGCTTTGTAACAAGGCGACGTTGAACACACTGTTACGAGTGGATAGACAGATTAAGCAAAGCCTTTGCTTACCTTTAGATATTCTTCCTACTTGTCTATACAACTCTCGATAGAGTGGTCATGGTCATCATTTTAGGTGTTGGTGGCAAACTTCTTAACCCGTCTCCACTCCTCTGATGGCCGCCTTCCTCAAGCATCCGTGTAGTGTATCTTTAAATATACGTAAATAAAATTCACACAAAATATATTCTCCCAAAATGTTGGACAGCTAAAGAAAAACTAACAGTTAATTAAAACAGTAAGTGTAATGTGTTTAAACTTGCCTTTTAAAGGTTTCTAAGGTTATGGGTATAATGAAGAAAATATAAATAATTACAAATACAGATAATGTTGCAGTCGTTTCTTTAGTGCTAATGGTAAGCTTTACAATTCGTCACCACTCTTCGCGGTGTGCAGCTTTTCTTGTGAGATAACATTTCTTTAACAACGACAGTATAATTTACATTATAATGTAGAAGCTACTATGGAGTATTGCCAGAAACAGTTGGCACAGTGATCGCACCGCCGATTAACCCTGTTCTTCTTAACGCCTCCGCAAACAGGAACATGTCTATTTGGCACATATTAAGATACAACACAAATTTTGCAACTATTTCCTGAACACATTTTGTAAGAAAAATAACGTTTTTATGTTTAAACGAGTAGACAATTGTTTTTACGAAAAAAGTCTTTGTTGGATTCCTACTAGAGAGAGATAAACAGGAATAACGAGAGCAATTTAAATCTCCGTTTAATGTATAAAGGGTCTCAGAAATTGTCACATCATTTGAAGTATGTGTTAGTCACATTTCTTTGTATTCTGTTACAAAATAATAATTTACTTTTTGTAGAGTCTACTTCACAAGTTTCATTAAATCCGTATCTTGGATACCAATTTATGTTATAAGAAAGAATTCTCATTATAATAGTTAATTAATACATCATTAGTCGTTTAATAATTATTATATTTACAATAAATAACTTTTTTATTTAGTATAGATTTCTTAAATGCAGAATAATTTTTTCCCGCGTTCCACATTTCACACCAACCCAAAATTCTAAACAGTTAAACTTGTCTATATTAATTAAAGTATAAATAAATAAATAAGTGTAAACTTTATTCAGTAATATATAGGTTTACGAATTTCTTGAAATTCGTATAAAACAGATAATGGTGCTATAAATTAATATTTATCGACATCATATTTGACGGCTCTAAGCTCGCCCGTTCACTCACCGTGCGACATTACCTTGAATATGTTACCTACATACACAATATGCAGGTATTATAAAATTTTTAAATAAAAACCAGGCCCGTCCACGTTGAATTTTAGTTAACTCAAAAGGGACTTTTTATTTACTTCAATATTTTGACCGTGCACCTTTAAACATTGTATAAAAATGGCTTCCCTTTTGGCGGTGTACATTTGCAGTTCTTTCATACGCAATCGATCAATTTATAAACATCTCGGTAGTTATAACTGTACATTGGTTAAGGTTTATATATACTTCATGTTATTCAACATTTTTCATCATTTCATATTTTTGTTGTCTACTACTGACAATCATCATCGTCGTCGGACAATTAACGTCCACTGCTGAACATAGACCTCCTCTAAAGATCTCCACTCCAGCAGTTTCTAGCGACCTACAACAGGTTGTTCATTTGGACCGTCTTCCAGCATTGCTTCATACCGATATGTAGCAGCCTCTCTAGAACCTTACTACCCCATCGGTCGTCAGTCCTTCGAGCGATATGTCCTGCACAATGCCTCTTAAGTCCAGCAATCCTTACGGCCTTAGGGCTATGTCTGTGACACTACTACTGACTACTGATAACTAGCCTCCACAATCATTAAATAAGCATCTGCAGCAGTAGCATTAAACATTACTGTGATCTGGTTTGAAGACAGTTGTAGCTACTGAAATTATTGGCATACCAAGACTTAACACCATGTCTCAAGCCGACAAGCACAATGTGGTTTATAGTATGTCATCCTAACTAAAGGCACATTCTTATGAGAGGGCATATCAGGTTAATATGAACATTGTGTTAATGGCTAATATAATTGAACTAGTTCATCCAATTGATGTAACCTGCTGTAAAGCTTATAAAATACAAATATTTTTTTACAACGGTATTACATTTTGTTAATAATGCAAAATAGATCCAGAAGATGGTCTGCAAGCCCTTACTATTATATTATTTTTCAAAAATCTGAACCGTCAGTGTATTAAAACCCATGAAAAAACAATTAAATAATTCTTTTATGATTTATGTGTTAATGTAGTCAAGGAAAGCTCAACAGAGAATTATGTTAATAATATCTATAAAGGACTTAGTCCTGCTAATGAAAGATGTAAAATAAGAAAGGATATGCAGTGGACTAATAGATTGATAAAGAATATTGTCCATGCTTATATATTATTACAATGTCTAATTCTTAAACATTTATTGGTCATTACTATTACTTTTTTTTTTATAGACACTTATTGTTCACTTCATTTGTTACTTGATCAAGAAGCACACTTTTGTTCAAAACATTCTGGCCCTCATATTAATTATATTAACATAGCAATTGAATATTGGCATATTGTAATAATTTTTGAAGTGTTGTGATTGTTCCATATAAAATTTATTTGGATTGTGCTTTTACTTTTTTATTTATTATTTCAATAATAGTTTAAGAATTTACAACAAAAACTTTTATTACAATATTCAATACAAGAAAGGAAACAAATTATTTATTAAATAAACTTTATTACTTAATTTACTAACTGACAAGTATTTAAATTATGTAGCAATTTGTTTAACACAACAAAACTGTTTGTTTTTAACAATGTAGTACTCTAAAGTATATTTATACAGCTTAAAATTGGTCTCATTGCTGACTGTTTCCGCTTACAACAGCAGCCAATCATAGGTTGCAAAGGAGTTTCAATATAACGCCGCCACTTTAGTTTATAAGACAATTTTTAAACTATTGTCACTACTATCATATTACAATAAAAGAATAAACCTTTATAAAAATTTGTGTTTTATTAAATCATAAATAAAACCATGTTATGTAAGCGAATACATAAACTGGTGGCCCCTGAGAAGAGCCCTAAAAAGAAAGAAATCAGTGAAAACTCAAGTTAAATACGGCACTAAATATGGATAGCGCATATCCAATGTTGAAGATTGCTAAGGAAATCAAAGGAAGTTCAAATTGAGCTGGCACCAAAGATTGTGTGTGAAGACTGGCAATGACATATCTAAAGTAACACACCATGCAGCGCAGCTTAAATTACAATATTAATGCCCCTTCAATGTCTTCCCGGCTCCTCAAAGATTTGGGTCAATTGGGTTTAAATAATCAAAATAGCAAACTATTTTCTAGTTCAATTGCTAAATAATTGCCAAAACTTATGTAACTTTGTTAATGCACTAGTGTAATTGCAATACATTTGTTAAAATTACAACCTTTGTTTTTTATCTAAGATTTGCATTGATATTTTCATATCAAAGTACAAAATTTAAACTTAGTTTCTTATCAAATTAAGGTAGCCCATGATTAATTACAATAGTGTGTTTGTTGCAAATCGCTGGTGTCCGTGGGCGGCGGTGAATCACTTACCATCAGGTGACCCGTCTTGCTCGTTTGACTCTCAGATGTTATAAAAAAAAATCAATTTAGTTAAGTGATTCTTAGTTAAAATCTAACCTTTGTGACCAGATATAACAAAATAATTACACTTAAGTAATTTTTCACTAGCTTTTCCAGTATTCATCAAGATTTAGACCTATAATATTCTTATCAGTTTGAATGAACTTAAAAGGTTTAGAATACATTGTTATGCTTTTTCACTTTGTCACATAAACTATTAGTTTTTCACATAACGTACAAATTATTGTAATGCTTGAGAAACTAATTATTTCTTGAAGTTAATTTCTTTTTACATTACCAAGTTGCAATGAGTAATGGAGGAAAAATTTATTGTACAACAAACATATTAATGCTTTCCTTAGTTTTAAATAAAAAATAAGCTCCTGTTTGACGAGACCAAATTTTTTTGAAGGTTATTTGGCAGGTGCTGGGGCTGTAGGCGCGGATGCAACCCGCTGCTGTGCTGCAGACAATTGAGGTGTATCAGTAGCTAAAGCTCGTAACTGTTGTTCAGCCACTGCATTCACCATCTTCGTTACTTTTGCTTTCATTTTATTTCGTTCAACAGAATTGTTTTTACTGCGTACCGGTGCATTATTACGTTTTGTTACCGCCTTCCCCTTGTTCTTCTTTGTTTTGACTCCTGATGGCAATTTACTTTTCACTTTTAACTTTCCTTGTGCCATTGTATCTATGAAGTTATTAAATAATAAAACCTTACTTGAAGTAGTTTTATAAAACGTGTTTAAGACAGTGACGTTGACGTTTCATTTCGTAAACATTCATTGTCGATATCATGGAACCTGTCAAATACGCCACAGAGTAAAATGGAAAAACAAGTTAGTAAAATTTTAATTTTTGGGAACTCTAGTTTTAATCCAGTTTAAGGAAAAACCTTAAAAGTTTTTATTTATTACATATAATTAGACGAATATTCTAAAATCCTTCAACATTCTTTTCAAAGTATGTCTTTAACCATTTTCTAAATTTTAGTATATCATTCGAGTACATATCAAATGACCATTTATTAAAAATAATAGAGAATGAGTACTAATACATACCGAGTTAAGTAATATTTTCCGTTCAATCGGAAGCTCTTTCTTGCGCTTACTCTGATAAACTAAGCTTCAAATTATACACTTGGTTACTACGTAAGCATGAATAGTTATTTTCCAAATAGTTGCCTTTTATTTATCAATAACCGTTACAAAAATATTTTGGTGAAACGAAATCTTCATTCATCTCTCTCAACCACGGTTTTTTAATTCACTTACCACTAAAACCGATAATTCTTATTTATCGTGATAGAATGAACTTAATTAAATACAGGAGTATTTTCTTAACTATTTTATTCCAACGCAAGCAGGTTAAAAAAATATTAGTAATAAAGGCATATGGATAGGTAAAAAAGTATACAATTTTTTAAGAAGTCAGTGGTAGTAACTGTTTACTAAAAAAAGTCGTCTTAAATAAAATGGATAATACGCAGAAAACTTAACGTCACAAGATCCACCTTAACATTTTTTCTCACTGGGAAATAATAAAAATGCTGCGAGGATCATATCATGTTTGAAAATCTTCACACAGACATCAAGCATCGTTACAAGTACCTATTATTCATTTATCTCTTCATCATATAAATTTATGACTCCTTTATAAAATTGTCATCATATTTAATTGAAAATGTAATTATGAGATAATTTATGTAGATAGTTAATTACAATTTTTTGCAAGATACGGAGAACAGTATTCGGTAATTAATGTCCCGTGAAATGGAATCAGGCAACCCGAACCACCCATCGAAGAACATGAATTTGTTTAAAATATCGGACATGGGCGATGAAAAAAAATTATTTGTAATCCATACTGAATAATGCTGTCAGCAAAACTAATACATATTGAAAAAGAAAATATTGCTGCTAATTAATGTTTTAAAAATAATATTTAAACAATTGTATAAAACTGAACTTTTGCGAACGCTGTTTAAAAAGGCGCTTTGAAATGAAGTTTTAAGAAATTCAGCAAAAATTAAACGAACATTTCTCAGCAATAAGTGCAAAATAAAAGCGCCTCAGCGCAAGCCAACCAACTAGGATTAATTTTCTTGGTAGTGTTTCTTCGAGATTAATTTACCAAAAGCTTTGCCGGGAAAACCCTCCATGAAGTCTAGTGCGTTGTTATTCATAAGTACATTTTGTATGAACGAGCGGTTATGATATTTTCAAAAAATATAATTATCTTAAAAAAATGTATTATAAATGAAATCGTTCATTTATTTAAGTTTTCTTCGTCGAAGCGGGCGAATCGTCCCTGTGATGGTAAATGATTTGCTTGCGCATAACAACGTGGCGCCGTTTAAGAATGGTATATATAGCACCAAATTGCGCTCGTCGCCTCGAGATATAAGTAGTAGAATCTCGTTATCTTAGTAATTTCATTATGGACAACTAGAATATACACTTCACCCCACACTGTGTTCAATGCCTTGTCTCTATACCTCTTTAATTTTAGTAGGTGCCCTCTGCCATGTAGTCTCAGGTGAAAAAGAGAGTTAAAATAACTTCTCTCATGATGAAAAGCATGTTACATTAGAAGGCGATTAAAAGAGTATTTGGACTCACTGGTTTTGAAGAGCGGGTGTCTTATCGCCCAGCAAGGAAGTATGACAAACAGAATACTTAAGATTACCATCGCGAAGTTTTTTGTCGATAAAAATCCCTTATAGCCTTGATTTTCTCCTTGGGAATACTTGGTATCTTTAAAGATTTCTCCTCATTAATAAGAAAAAAGGAAAAGAAAGTACAGTGCCCAAAATCTAAATTCAATAATGTTTACTCATTACTTCTTGACAACAAAGACTATTTGCAAAAAGAGAAAATAATAGTTAATTATTGAAATATTATTAATTTAACGAAATACTTCTTAAAAGTAAAAGTTTCATTAGGTTAAAAAGAAATAGTATTTTTATGAATAAAATATTTTTTCACTGACTTCGTAATTAGATTACCTCGGAATCGGAGCATTTACATGTTTTATGAATTCTGTTGTAAAGAACATGAACTTTGTTGAAACAAAGTTAGTTTCATGTGTCGTTAAGTTGTCCAAAGTGTTACAAGTTTGATAAAGACTGAATTTATTATTTATAAGAGAACTTATTTCAATCCTTAAATTTAAAATTTACTCTTATTTAACGAGGCTGTTTTAGAAGAAATACATACGCGCATTCAATAAGAAAGTTATTCCTATGAACGTTACTTCACCCTCCAAGATATCTGTATTTAACAGTATTTATGCGGAAATGAATAAATATAAATACCTATTCCCAATTAAGAGAGAATTATAACAGTGTGATTTAAACTAAATATAATAACAGATAATATAATTTTGTGATCCTAAAATTAAGGCCGCCATTGTTACTGTTTCCTCTGTATAAATAGAGCGAGTTTTTATGAAAATTTAGAGATTAATTAAATGTAGTTATGCTTTATAATTCATAAAATAGGTATATAAAATAATGAATAGCCAACTTAACGTTCCCACGGCTGGGACTTAGAACGTACTATCACAGATTGCGTAAAGGCTTTACCAGGCTATCAAAGCGCAGGTTTGTATATGAAAGTAAAATATATTATATACAATTTATCTTATGTAAGCAACTTTAGCTAACAGGAATCATTTGCGCCCATGATCAAACGATATGATTACCAGCTCGGAGATCTCGTCTAACTAACCGTGGCTAATGAGTAATAAAGCCAACACGTGCACACAATCACCGGACGGTCAGCTGGTTAAGTTCCGCCCAAATCTTTGTGTTGTTAATTAACTTGGGAAATCAACAGCCAAACCCAATGTACATATAAATGTAAAATGTAAACTGAAATATAATCAAAAGCTGTGTACATTATTTAAAAAATATTATTTTGAATTAGATTTATATGAATTATCTTCCTAATGAGATCAAACAATTTGTTTTTACAGACCACTAATAATTTTTTTATGATTATTGATAATTATTTCCTGAACAACGCACCAAATATTGTATTTATATATTAATAAATATATAAAGATTAATATAATGAAACAGCATGTAACATAATAAAGTTTTACTCCAGATTCTATTATAAATTATATGAAGTGAGGCTTTCGTTTTATGCAGTTCACGGGTTGTTAAGCCAACCTCAGTGTTTCCATACGTCCTGCGACACGGCCCGCAATTTACGAGCGAACTTTCCGTAGCTCACCCGATATTGATCAGAGCTACTTTACTGTTAAGCTTTTATATAGAAAGTATTAGTATTGTTTCAAATCAAGAATGTTGTTTCGCTGGTTCGTATTCGAAAATCATTAAACAATATGTTCCTTAAAATTAGTAGATATAACGTACGAATTGAATACATAAAGGCATCATAAAAGTTAGAAATGAATATATCATAAATAACTGTAGTAATGGATGTGTTGAATAATATGAAATGTAACAATGCTGTTATTTAGAGTAGATATTAGGACAACAAAGCGACAAAACGAGCACAACATTAATTTACTGACTACGATTACTCCCAAAACAAATAGACGCTGGTTAGGATGTTTACTTAATATTACCGTCTACTTACTACGATATATAATAAAGGTTGTTATTTCAGTACAATTCATAACATATATTTTATTTTTAAATACGTTACAAACATGTTAACTATTATTATTGCTGTAATATGGAATCAGCGGCAACCTAAGCTTTTCCCCTTGCAATAGACGTCTTGGTAATAATATCATTATTTAATTAAGCAATTACAGAGCTACGGAATGTAGAACTCCGTAGCTCATAGCAACATCAAAGCCTTTAATATTAAGGATGCTCCGACTGACAAACGTGAGAATATTACCTTTAAATGACCTCCGTAATGTAAGAGTAATAAAACATTTTTTTTTAGCTCCTAAAGTTCGGAAAAAGGAAATGAACACAAAGTAAAAGGGAATGATTCTTTTCTATTTATTTTAGTTCTTCAAACTTTTGTTGACCTTCGCTTGCTGAAGAAACTCATTCCTCAACAATCAGTCCGTAAATGTATTCTCGTCATCCTCGACAATTCTTCTCTACAATGGCTTTTAAACTGGCGTACAGTAATGTTTGCTTATTGTTACCTTTTCTTTTATCCTGTGCGAATACTGAGATAGTTTACAATATGAATACTGTACTATCATTCAAAATAATAATAAAAGGGAACATGTTTTAATTATTTTTCAAAAATTGTTATTTTAGAAACAGTTTAAACAAAGTTTCTATTAGTTTCAGGTTTACAGTAATGTTTAATGGAAACTTTTTAATTTCTTTTTAATATATACTTACGGTTGTACAATCATTAACAATCCAATTTTGTAATCGTTTCATGAATGTAAATAAACTCGTAAATCATAATGAAAAGATACTACAAAAAAGTGGTTTGCTAGCATCAGCACACCAGTTTTCTTTAGTAGTCAAGCTCTAACCTATCTATTATATATACAAAGAATCCAAAGGTTTATTGGTGGTAGGTCTCTGTTGCCGGAGACTCGTAGGTAAGTACCACCCACAGCTATTGCAGCCGACAAACAGTATTGTGGAAACATCCTGTGTTCCAGTTTGACCAGGATCCCAACAGGTGTCAAGAGATGATGTGGGAAGTCTAATAAAAAGAAGTATAAAAAGAAGAAAATAAAAGAAGTTACACTTTCTTCTTAAGGATGCCCACATCGTACTTGGACGAGAATACTGACGTCGGCAAGTTGTTGTCTCGTCGTGAACTTATGTCAAAAAGCATAAAATGTCGTGAAGTATACGTCATCTTAACTAACATCACATTGTTATGGGCATTTACTTACCATCAGGTGAACATCTCGCTTATCGCATGTCGACGTATAAAAAAAAGGAAAAATACAGAAATAGTCACATAAAAAGTTTGTTTTATAGATAAACAAAAATTTGTGTTCGATAAGCTTTATTTTCAGTTTTTAAGGTATTGTTTTGTTTAGCGATGTTATACAAAAAAATTAAAGCTGAGTGTGCTCCGGTTTTTAATTAAAACTTTTTATTCCAGTAAAGGCACTTGGGCTATGTCAACTATTCAATGATATAGAAATCACAACTAGAGTAGTAGGACAGTAAATAACTTACGATATATATTGAACATACTCTCGTTTTTTTTAATAATAATTATGTCTTATTCTGTCAACAGAACAGCAGTTAACTTGTAACGTAACATAGGAGTCTATGGTTAGATTCTGAGTCAACACGTAGTGCAGCATGAAACTTGTCTGTCTATATATCACTTTTACCCTATTGAAGTATCATAATAATGGTATTGCTATCCGACTATCAAAATTACTAGGAATACTAAAATATTTTGAGAAAACACTTCAATATTTTCGACCTCATTGCATAGTAATATGATCTAAGCTTGTTGTCGATAAAAAGAATTTTTTATTCGACTAAACAATAACTGATGAAGTCATCATAGTGCTAAAAAAGGAAATACTGTATTTCTCATTAAAGAACATTCTGTAACTTCATATATAGCTTCATGAGTCTATATTTCATGCTCTTCAGATCATTAAGTTTCAGAAATTTTTTCTTAATTTACTATACAGATTATAATTGCCTGAATAATTTATATTTTGGGCTCTTTCATAAGGCAAGAGTCGCAATTTACATGAACAAAGGGGTCCTATAACGCCTGGAGGGTTTAAATGTAACGATTTATACGTTTTATACGAGGGGGCACAGGCCCTTGAGATACGTAATTGGTAGTTTTGAAATTTCACAGGTAAAGTAGAATATTTAGAAATCTATCAATAGTTTTACGGATAGGTTTAAGAATAAGAAATCTAGAGATTTTTATATAAAATTACTTTTTCATAGTTATTAACTTTAATATTTTTCTTTCCTAATCTCCTCATAACAAAGATTAAAAAAAGCTAATGCTTTTCTTTTTTTTCTCGTTCTCCAGCAAAGTGGGACCGGGACTTTATTTACTCTTCTTGTATTTCCTCTTTTCTTTCTTTCCATTATCTTTTATACTTATTCATGTTTATAATTCTCATTCCTCTTAAATTCTCTCGTCTTCCATTCTTTTACAACTTTTCTATCTCTGCTTGTTCTTACACGCATCGTCGCTGCTTATTCTACTTTACAATTTTGGCTCCATTTTTAATTTATAGTTTCATTCACTTTTTTTTACAAATAATTTCTATCACATTCCTTTCTAATATTTATTTCACATTTACTATTAATTTTATTTTTATTAAATTCATTTCTTACTTTAGTTTACCTTTGTCTATAACGCCCGTTACTCTTTTTAATGATTTCCTCTATTAGCCTAGAGCCTTTACAGGGATAAATAAAAATGCTTTGTTAATTTTATTTAATCTTTTTGTGATACCTAAAAAAAAAAGTACGCAAACACAGGCTTCATGCCTTTCAGGGCAGTTTTTACTAGCCATACTTTGGTGAAGAGAGATATTGTAGTAGGTTGCAATTAAGGAAAGGATAAATATTATCAATAACACTAAGATATATACATATACAATTACCATAAATAAATGTTGTCAAAGTATCATTTATAATAATTAATTTTAGTGTTAATAACAGTACACTTGATAATTCTACTATGTCATTCTCTTATTAAGGAAACCATAAAACCGACAATTGGGTAACCGGATGTCGATACTCGGATTAATTGCATCATTATCCGTTTTGTAATTACGCAAACATTGGCCTATTGGCAGCCATGTTGAATTTTAATCAAGCAATTAAAAACAAGATTACTTAAGGATACAAGCATTTAAATAAACAACTCTCTCTTTATTTTCCCACTACTGGGACTAAGTGCTTCCTTTTACAAGGAGAGAATCACGATCGAGTTTTTACGTAACTCGTCACAATGTTTTTCTACACCGGAAACTTGAGCTCAGTGGGTCATACATGATTTAAAGTGACAATGACACCATATATATTAAAGCTTTCTCATTCAGAATCGACAGCAGAAACATAGCCATATTATTATGGTAGCAAATTCGCAATAGGAAGACTATTGGAAATGGGTGGATTCAAATACATCATCATCATCGACAGCTGACTGTAGTCCTCTATTGGGCATAGGCCTTTCCCAAGGAACGCCACTTAGCCTGATCTTTGGGTATACGCATCCAGTTTTTGCCAGCCGCCTTGCGTTGTTCATCGCTGTATATAAATTTTCCAACGTGTTGGATCAGGAATCGAACCGGAGATTTCCTTTTGTTACAAGACAATGTATTAGCCGAAGCACTACAGCAATAATTACATTGAAACCAGGAAAGTAATGCTTAACAATTGTTAGAAACCTATTGAGTTCATAAGAGAGAATTAAGCAAATTTTTGTAAAAAGGAATCCATTTTACTGCATATTAGTTTAATATCGATAAACAAAAAGATACCTGAATAAAATAATGGACAATCTCGTAGTTTATATATGAGAAACAAATTGAAGTTTAAAGCGTAGCACAAATAGTTGAAATAGAAAAGACATCTTTATTACAATACTCTTTTCCCTGCATTCAATTTTATGCTCCGCGGCACTCCTAACGGGATGAGGTCTGAGGACTGTCTTGCAATGAGACGAAGGAAACAATAATGGAAAGTTTTTCGAAAGTTTTGGCGACCGGCATCTTCCTTTTCAGTCGTAAATGTCACATAAAAAACTCAATAAGGTCGCCGTAGTGCCATGATTATATTTTACGGCCACTCGAAGTGCTTGATGTTGAATATATTTCCTGTAAAGATTTAAAAAGATGTTTTCAATCACATATGTTCATCCGGACCTTCGAATAAAAATGACATTTGAAGAAAAGTTTATAAACATATAAATGTACTCCCTAACAAAGGTTTTTTGATAATTTTTCATTATTATGTTGTTAATTTCTCCCGAGATCTAAATATAGCAATTGACAAGCATTTAGTAACTTTCATCATCAAACGATAGACGTCTACTGCTGAACACAGGCCTCCCTCAATAATGAGGGGATTTGGGCCAACTCCCACCACTCTGACTCAATGCTGGTTTGAGGGAAATTATAGCTATACATATAGTAAATCTCTTTTTTTAACTATCTTTAAGATAAGTGCACGTATTGAAAGAAAGAGGTCTTCCTTAAATTCCATGGACATGTGTAATTCAGTATAGATAGAAGTTAATTTTTAGTGTTAATTTTTTTAGGTCTAAGATTTCTTTTTTTTTATATGGCAGGGCAACGAAATGAGCTATTCTAGGGAAGGAACTAGGCTAGGCTGATGGTAAGTGATATGCGTGCCCATAACAACGTGGCGCTGGTTAAGATGGTATACACATCACCGCATTGCCTTCATCGCCAAGGGTCATAACATATTATATATCGTTAACCCAGTAATTTCACTAGCATACGAACCACTTAAACCAGAATATGGTAATGTTTGCACAGTAAGATTTATCGGCTGCAATAGCAGCTGCGTTGGTACTTACCTTGACGGTAACAGAAGGCTACGGTCTAGGTAAAACAGACCTACCACCAGTAATCGTTAATATGACGATATATTGTAATCATAATTTCGGCTTATAATGATTTCAATAATAAATTATTTCAGCTTCCGTTGCAATGGTAATATAATATTTAATTTTGTTGTACGAATAATTGAATATTATTTTCTAGCACGATGAGATTTACAATAAATGTTTGTAAAAGAAGCAATATTCTTTTGAAGAGCAAATTTAAAGCAAAAAATAATCTGTCTTATAGTGAAACTTTCCGGAGAATGGTAAAGAAAATGTGTCTTCCAATCGTACGGATATTGGATTGGAAAAAAGAGAAATAAAGCTAATACGTTGAAAGTAACCTGCGGCGATCATTCTTCACAACGCTTTCAGTACGGTCGAAAGTCGGTTTCCTTTCAGTACGAAAAGGCTGTTAGTAGATAGAACTGCATTGGATGTAATAAAGAATAAAACCTTATTTCTAATTAAACTTTTTATATCATAAATAACAAACGTGCAACTTTTTTCGTCCGAATGTGGTTTAAACGTAAATTAAAATTTATTTAAACAATAATTAGAGAAGTGTTTAAAATTAACTTGTTATGACAAATTTTCAATATTTAAAAAGTAAATAAATTATATATTGAATTGCTTTACAAATTAATGCAAAATAATGCAAATTACAAATAAACGTTTTGATTCAGCAACTGATTGTTACAAATTAGTACCGCCACTTTGTAAACATTAATGAGATATTTTAGTTAACACAATTCGAAAATGTTAAACAAAATTAATATATGTATATCTATGTACATATATTTTATGAATACATATTTATAAATATTTTAAAAATTTACTCTTGTTCGGGATAGGTACATCCATATGGCGGTAGTTGCACCCATATTTTTATTTTCCTCTCCTCGCATCTGCGGGTAATGGTAAAACACCCTCGCCAATCAGATGGCCGTATGGGCTGGTGCGGGGGGAGAGGGGGACGGACAGCCACCGTGCATTGAGTTGGTCGTACGACGTCGTTTCGGAGTGACATCGCGCGGTGGCTAGGTCGAATACAAGTTATTTTACGGAGTCGCCACGGTCGCCTAGTGCCGCAGTTTACGTTGCGAGTCCT
>DWLS01001073.1:0-23995 GCA_018246255.1 Pachliopta kotzebuea | reverse complement strand
CTGGCAGAGATCGCTGGTTAGCGATAAGACCGCCTTTTGTGAAAATCCTGATGTACTATCTTTTTTTGTAACTCTGTAATAGTGCACAATAAAGTATATTTGTATTGTATTGTATTGTACTTGGATTATACACCGAAGTACTGAAAGGTCTTAACTTAAATAGCATTTCATATATACAGAACTTCGGTATATTATCATCATCGTTCGCCTACATACATAATTGAACATAGATCTACTCTAAAACTTGCAGAATTTGGGCCATCTCTCATCACGGTGGCTCAATGCGGGTTTATGGAAGCTATAGCCTCGTTTGTTGATTAGAGGATCATCACAAGCAGGTGAGGTTTTTTTTTTATTAATACTATTTCCTTGGTCACTTTGGGTCAAGACTCGTTAACATCTTTTATTTTTATTTTCATTTTACTTTCACACTCACCTCTTCTTCCATTCGTCACCCTAAATAAGAAAGACCATACTTCCTTATTCATTACATTTTTTCCTTATTTCTAATACAATTTCCATTACGTATTACTATTCATCAATTTTTTTCTTATATCTATTACAATCTTCTTATTTATTTCTGTCCTGTTTTCCTTCTTTCTTTTCTTTACATTCTCTCTTATGTTTTGTTAGCGCTTGTTACCTGTTATCACCCTAAGCAAGTGAAATTGGCACGGGTTCTGTGAGATGTGTGAGACCCCTTACACCCCGATTAAAGGTAAGTAGAAATTGTTTTAGTCTGATATAAATGTTTCGTGTTATATAATAACTGTTGGCCTAAAAACTACATTTTGTAATAAATTTTTTTATTCGACAATTCGTCGAGGCGAGTAAAGCATTGGAGAGGCCTACGTTCAGCAGTGGACTGCAATAGGCTGAGATGATGATGATGATGAGTAAAGCATTCACCTAATGGTAAGTGATACGCTTGTCTATAACATGACGATAGTTAAAATGGTATACACATTACCACATTGCGCTCCTCGCCTTGAGATGTAATATATTAACTCTCGTTACCCCAGTAATAGAAAATTTTGTTTATATACAAAATAACAAATATTAAGCGATCTAATATTCTTTCATTTAAGTGAAAGTTGAAGGTTTCACAAATTCATATAAAGTGTATACTAGCAATATTAATAAAAAAGTATTTAATACCAAAAAAGTATGAATATTTATATTGTATAATACTTATTTCAAAGACAGATAAAAAAGTTTTATATGTACTTTTTTTCGATTGAACTTAGATCGTCATTGAGTCTTCTTCAAGAAAAGAAAGAATAAGCACTTACTAGGTTAATGTGTTTTACCAACACAGACTTTTTTTTACGTATGTATAAGTTAATGCTTGGCCCCGATCCCACCTGGTGTTAAGTGAAGATGTGGTCGATGATGGTAAAGCGCATTAATCTAACATCCACACCCACCACCCATCATCACTTAACACCAGGTGGGATAAAAAAAAGGTCTTCGAAATCGACAGATAGTTGAAAACATAAAAAATCAAAACAAGAATTATAGAATAAAAAATCAGAAAGTTGTTAAAAAATTCCGTTTCTATCAATTTTATAGGAAAAGCGTTAATTTATGTATGAGATATACTTTAGGTATTACCGCCAGGTGGATGGTTTTTTATTCTAAGAAACGACAAGGCATTCACTTCATGGTAAGTGATACCCTTGCCATAATATGGCGCTAGTAAAGATGGTATACACTGCACCACATTACGCTCGCAGTTTTGATAGATCAGATAAGTCCCATTACCCCAGTAATTTCGCTAGTTCCCACTATCCTACAAAACGGAGCACAGTAACGATTACTTAGTACTGTTTGCCGGCTGCAATAGGAGCTGCGGTGATACATACTTAGACTGTCTCCCGAAACAGATCTACTACCAGAATAATATGGACATAAATACATACTATCAGTAAAACGCTTACCACCCAAATTGGTTTAGCCCAAATACATGGAAGTTTATGTATGAGAAGATTACAAACTTCGTAGAAACCATGCACCAGTCCAAAATATCATTAATCCGATAAATGGTGAATCATTTGGTATAAGAACCATGTATCGGCGCTACTAAGTAATAAGTATCAGTTACATACTTGATCTCACTTTTCTCATACTTAATATTGTTAATGTATTTTACCATTAGCTTTTGACACTTTTTTTTATCGGAGGGAGGTCGGGGTTATAAGGGATTTATACCCACTAAAACCCCCTCGGTGGTCATCGAGTACATTACGGAAAGCCCCAGGATCTACAGAACTCACCGGTGCCTCCCTGCACTGCTGCTAAGCACATCCCGAGAAAAACTGTTACCCTCTCCAGTTTAAACAGTACGCTGCGATAAAGTTCGAGACCACTTCATACTTGTCGTCAGTACCATGGTCTCTCAATGTACAGTGAGGGCCCACGCCTTCAAAGCCCGTAAATCTCCAAAACCCTTTCAGTCTCCTTCTACGACAGGCAGAGCTTACCTTAGTCCTATTCTTGATAGCCTACCAACCGCATGGCTATAGCCCGCGACTAGAAGTCAAACGTTTTCACGCCAAAACCACTGAACAAATTAAATATATTCTTTTCATACGAAACTTATTTATTATATACATATGTATATTTTAATTCTGAACTCTCTGGTACGATTTAGAGTAAAATTTAGAGATTATAATGTAGCGTAAATATATTAACTAGAGTCGAAAAATGTTACAAACATCGCTTAACATTAAGTAAATGATGAAAACCATTGTTAGTCCCATGCTTATAAAAATGAGAAATATGAAGTATGAAATTGAAATATTATATATATAAATTATGTGTAGAAAACATACAGTGGCATCAAATTGTTTTTTATTAACTACAGTAGTTAAAGAGATAACTGTGACGCAGTTAGCTGCACCAATCAAAAAGCTTATTTTACTAGTAGTAGGTCCCTGTTGCTGGAGACCGTCTCGATTCGTACAGCAACTCCTATTGCAGCCGACAAATAGGACTGTGCAAATATTACTATGTTCCGGATTGAAGGTTGCTGTAAGCTATTGAAATTACTGGAGTAACGAGATTTAACACCTGATGAATCAAGGCGACGAGTGCAATGTGGTGTTGTGTATACCACCTTAACCCGTGTTATAATAGGCAAGCGTATCTATCACTTACCATCAGGTGAACGTCTTTTTCGTATCAACACCATAAAAAATAAATAAACAAAAAAGACAAGTGTTAACTTTTTTTTCACAACTTTCATTCACTTGGCACTTGTCCCAATGTTTGTGTCGTAGTAATTTAGAGTTTTGAAAGAGATAGTTTTTTTCTTTACATTTTGTGGGTATGTCGAAATATCATTGGAATGTTTTACTAAGTATTAATTAACTCACAACTATTAAACTTACAGACTGCGTGATATAATTATTGTACATTATTTTACAGTGATTTAAATCACGATAGTTATTAATGAATAATTATGACATAATCGAAATAAACTACAGCCGACAAAAGTTGTGCTTACACCTAGAGATACGACGCAAGAGATTTATGTTTGACTACTTATCTACCCTCATTGTAATAATATTGTTAATAATTTATAAAAACCATGTTTAATACTTAAATATTGCATTCAAAATAAGATTCTTAAGAAATACATTTACGTCAGCACATAATAGTATGTTTTGCCAGTTGCTGTTCAAATAAAAATAAGTCGTAATCAAATAATAACCAAAATTACTTACCTTTGCGTGATTTCCAATATAATTTTCTCAAGTAATAAGCGAGTAAGACCAGCAACAGTGCTCCAATGAATGCACCAATAGCCGCTCCGGCCACGCTACCAGCACCAAAACACTCCGCCTGCGCTTGGCCCAAAACACAAGGCAGCAATACGGCCACAAAAAAGAACCTCATTAAAACACCCATTTTTATTTATTAAAAAAAAACCTACTCCGCACGATATATCATCACTATAATTATGGCACAATACGTTAATCGTTATAAATAATAGTTACATTCCTTAAGAAAAATTAATGAATGCGTTGGAGAGTTTGACGTTTAACTTTTTTTAATTGAAAAAAAAAGCGCACGCAGGCACAGACGTGCGCCGCGTCAGCCAGCGCGGTCAACTGTGGCGTTTTTAGTTACGTAGTAGTAGTGGTTTGGTTGCGTTAAGTGGTGAATAGATTGTGATTGTGGGACAAGCAGTCGGAGCGTGTGTGGAGAACGTGTTTGGGAAGCGGGAGTTGTGCACTTAAATGAAAACATCAATACTTTTCTTAATTTTTTACTAAAACTTAAACTATAATTCGTCTTCTGTCACAAAATTTTTAAATTAACTAATGCATATTCTCTTACACAAAATAAAAACAATTAAAACTAATACAAAGTATTTACATTATATATACATATAATATATTATTATCTGCCAACGTTTCTTAAGCTATATTGATTTAGATATTTATTAATAATGCTCATGTTTCCAAATTTATTCATATAATTTTTTATTAAATATTAAATTTCGGTATAAATATCACAGATATTTAAAAAAATATTTTCACCTTTTCAATTGAATTAGATTTTATAATAGTTTCTAATAATATGACATCTACTTTATTATTTATTAGCTCAAATTTTCCTATGCTTCGCGGCCACCATAATCACAAAAAGATATGCGATGAAAACAAATGTAAATACATAATTATAATATTTTAATCATTATAAAAAATCTAATTTGTATTACATTTCGTCGTATTTAATTATATCTCGATCATGCCATGATAACGCACATCAACACCTGCATGGGTTCATGCGCAGGTAGCTCACGCACACATTATCAGCATATTTACATTTGCTACAAACACAACTAAACATCCTTTAATACACTGTGTTTTAAATTTTAAGCGTTATTTGTGGTAATACTAATACCCTTACGTAAAAATAAGAAGAGTAAAGGGCTCACTTAACATTCCCACTGACGAGAATAGCGCCTTTACTCACGACTAGATCCTTCTCCCATAAAAATCTGGGGCTGGACAGATCTTTTTACATTAATCAATATATTTTTTTTAGTTTCCTTTAAATTTAATTGAGTTGCTAGATTTGATTGTACGGGAAATAAATAGGATGGAATTTTAATTAACTGCAGATTTTATCTCAGTAATGAATATTTCTCGAGGTAAATTTAGTTGAGTCATGGATTAACAAAGTTACAAGTACATATATATACAGGATTCTTTATGACATTTAGATATGATTATAATCTTAGCGAAACCAAATATGTTCACAGGATAACCGGCGTAAATCAATTTGCTTTCATATTTTTAAACAAGTGTGCAATGATTCGCAATTACATGTATACTTTATAACACGTAATTACTGTAATGATTTCATGATCATATTAAAATATAATTAGCCGACATAATGGCTACCATTTGCATAATATTTTTGAATTGAACATAACCATAACGCCAACCAAGTTATGCTTTAATTTTAACTAATATATCTATGTCTTGACCCGTCTACATAAATTCTGAATAGAAGTTATTTCTTTTACATGAAACTAATAAAAGAAAAAGAACTTGTTTTAACATTTTTACAGTACAACTGTAATTTTTTTAAATATAGGCTTGATACTTCGTTCGAATTAGTTTCAATTATTGAAGAAAATTAAGTATTAAAATTATTTGAATCATTTTAACATTATTGGATTAATTGTTTTTTTTATTACATATCTTTTGTTTGAAGTATACGGAGACAAGTGCGAAATGGGAACAAACACGGATATCTCTGTTTTGAATCCGAAATCAACCACTAATGCCGCTTCATTATATCATTTGTGTATCTTAAATGACGAAAGGATTCACATACTTTCCGAGCTTCTTTTGACTTCGACTTCATACTAAGTTAAAACTATTGTGAAATTTGGGTCAAATGCCAGCCCGTTGCAGAAAGAAATCTGTACGACCATTTTAATTAAACGTGAAAATGTGTTTGTCTTTACACACCATTAACCTCATCATAATAATAAACAGATGCGCTCGTACAGACATTAAACCGTGCATTATACTCTATACACATTTCACTTTCATTGTGAAAGTAAAATATAATAGTACATAGAGATGTTAACAAACTACAGAGTTGACGACCCAATGGTGCGAAAGAAAGTTTGATGCAATCTCTTAATGGTGATAAATGAATAATTTTTATTTAACGTATGTTCAGACATTGAATTAAAAATTAATAAACATAAAGCGGTTTGCGTGATATAATAATAGACAAATCATAAGAAAACAAATAAAACCCGATATTAAACACGTTATGCTACAACGTAATTTAAATTCAAGGTTAAGTTTTGTCGTTACTTTTTAAGTTGTAAGATACATGTTTTAAAGTTTTTCGTGTAGGTTAAAAATTTACTGTTCATTTTCCATTTCGTAGCTGTATATTACACATGTATCTGTTTTTTATATATTTGTATTTATTATACATTTCCGTTACAACAATTTTTGCCTTTTAAGGAACAATGTAGAATAAATAAATGTTTTCCGCATTGATAGTCTTTTGCTTTAAGTGCAGAACATTTCTTCATGGAAAAAAGTTATACCTTTTACAATACTATTTTTACTGATACGATTAAATTACTAATATCATAAAGTACAATTGAAATAATCGTAAGATTTGAAAAGTGCAGATCTCGGCACTATGAGATAATAATTTTTTTAAAGGGAAAGTGGGGAAAGAAGCGACCTGTTAAAATGATGGAAATTGATCAGTGACACCCATGGACAGTTACAACACCTGGGGGGTCGTAGATGCGTTGCTAAGTTTGTAGAAAGAAGAGGTACGTTGTTTTCATAAAAACCCCCACGTTGTGTTGTTGCTCTAGTTACTACGGTCTACTATCGGACGACCAGACGCACGGCGAAACTCTATCATTATGTTGTGGACATCTCCAGTATACGCACAAAGATGTTTGGCTACTCGTTTCTAATAAGAACAGCAAAGGACTGGAACAACTTGCCGGCGTCAGTGTTCCCGTACAAATTCGATGTGAGCGTCTTCAAGAAAAGAGTGAATAGGCACTTATTAGGTTAATGCGCTTTACCACCATAGACCACATCATCACTTAACACCAGGTGAGATCGTGGTCAAGCGTTGATCAGTACCTAATAAAAAAAAAGTTGCTCTTGGTAAAAAATTGCGTTTGAAATACACAATGTAAGATCGCCTGTAATCCACGTGGTTATATAAAGCACAATCATATGTATTAACTAAAGGTAATAAAAGATACGTTATATTAAATTGTAACGGGAACTGATTCCAGAAATACAGGAATTAATCCTAGTGAGTCACAGAATCTATACCTCCGACATAAATATAGATTTATTACTTTACTTCATGCGACAAATATAGTATATTAGTCCTCCAAAAAGAGCAAAACATCTTGAATTTAAAATGCTTGGTCTATTTTTATTTTAAAATAAAGTCTTTTTATTTATTTTAAATTTCTAATACTGTGTTAGCTGCATCCCAAAGACAAAATATCTTTAGTCTGTGGTCTTCCGTAACAATTGTAGTAATCGGCTTTTGGTACAGCCGCTGCAACTATTTTGAAGATTTAAAAGAGTGTAAAAGATTTCTATGCACTTTGCCATCTCGGTTTAAAATACTAATATGGAGAATGATATACTAGATTCCTTAAATGATATAGGGTAAGTAATTTTTATTAAATATTTGGGGTTATGAATCTAAAAATATTTTTAATAGTAAATTAAATGACATTTTGAAACGTTTAGAAATATTAATTAATTGTTTTGAAATTTATTACTAAAATACATTTTTGTTGAATATTTGGTTTAGCTATTTCTTAAGAAAACTTTCGAGAATATTGGTTATGTGGCAGTTTCGATATTGTACTTACTGGATTATACATTATCAATTTCTTATTTTGTCTGAATAGAAATTTTGGTCTTAAAATTTCACCTGTCACATACATATTTTTTTCTTCTTGTATATCTTTAACTGTGGTTATGTAGATTGATTTCATATCTGTCTCATATTTTCTCTAAAAGCTGTACAAATCATACTTTTATTATTTATCCCTAATAAATTATAATTTTACAAAGAGAAGTAGTATAACTAATGCTTATGTTTAAATTTCTAATCATATGATAATATTGCGCAATATTTTATTTAGGAAATAATTCATGAATGGTAACAAAAATGCTATAGTAGAATCTAAGTAATTAGATTACTTTTGTCTTTAATTTTTAATATAGTAATAATTTGCTCACTATGGTCATAAGAGCATCATTGTTGTTCATTTTATTAGTTTAGCTTATTGTTTGTAGTGCATATTTTATGTACATGTTTACTTTATATTTATAAAAAAAATTATATACTGTTCTGACCAAACTTGACACTTTTTAAGTTTGGTCACAATAAATTTTAATATTTTTACTTTGACTAAATCTATTTTAGCTATGATGGTCCATTAGCAGATGAGGTAGCATTTGCTAAAGCATTAGATGGAGGTCCAAAATCCCTGGAATACTCTAAACTTGTTCACATTCTCGCCGAAGAAATCAAGAAGTTTTGTAAAATGGAAGAAACCATTAATATGATGAATGGTCCAGATGAATCAAGTGTTTTCTTGCTGGAGTTAAGTTCATTTCTTAAGGAATTGGGATGCCCTTATAGAAGTTTAATTACAGGTGACTTAAATAACCATTATGATAAAAGATAACAAAAATATGACTTTCTTCTATATGTATATTCATTTCTTAATAGCTTAATCTTTAAAAAAATTTTAACAATTTTCTTTATATTGTTGTAATTCAGAAACTACCTATACTAAGTAAAGGTCTTTAAATCAAAAAATAGGTGTGAAATAATACTGGAATGTATAATATCTCTTATGGATTACATCAACAAATTTACATCATTATTGTTTGATGTAGATATTTGTCTTATATTTGACCTTATCTGTGGTAGCTTATGTTTATGCTTTGTAGTGGATGTGCTAATGATGAAAAATATCAGCTCAATTTATTAGTATTTGGTTCTCATGAATTTTAGAACATGTATTTCAGGTCACATGTCATCTAGACTTCAGAGCAAAGAAGACCGATTGCTTTTACTAGACTATTTAATATCAGAGTTGATAGCTGCAAGGATGGTCAGTGTCGATTGTCCAAAGGAAAAGCAGAGCTCTGGAATGCAGATTGTTATGGTAACTAGTTAAAATAATAAATTTCTGATATAAAATCTGCATTAATATTAGAACTCAAAAAATTTTGACTCTTTTTGGTTATACTGATTTTTAATTAATTATTATTTTCAGCAAGAATCACCCACAGCAAGAGATCTGAAAGATATTCTGATAGCTTTAAAATTCAACAAACCGCCTCCAAATATAACTCCAGAGATATTGTTTACAAAATTGGAGGCTAAATTAAAAGACACTATTCAAAAAGAAGGTAATGTTAAATAAAATAATAATGATATATGTTTATCAACGATTAGATTTTCATTTTAATAAAAATAATGTTTATATGATTAATATTATTTAATTATTGAAATAAATCACAAGTGACCTATATTCAGCCATAAACTCCTTTCAGTTCAGAAAATGATAAATGAAGTAACTATTTTTTAGTATTTTGGAATAATTATCACATACTGTTATGTAGTAGCTATGCTTATGTATATGCTTTTATATATGTGAGGTGTATTATATATATTCTACCAATTCATATTGGGTTAGTGTGGTGTGAGACGGTTCAAATCCTACTATTGGGGGAGGCTTATGTCTAGTAGTGGATGTGTATTTATTGATGATAATGTGTAAGGTGTAAGGGATCCTACACATTAACTCACAGGACACAAGTCAACCTCTCTAGCATACGATCCGCTCTGCTAATCAACAAATGATGCTCTGGAACCTCATGTCTAAATTTCTTTACTATTTTGGGAGGCATATGCTTACATGATAAGGCTAAATTCTTGCACCTGCAATAATTTATTTTGTAAATAATAATTTTCTTGACTTTTTATTTACTTTTCCATTTTATATTCATCATTGCACAATTTATTTAATAAGCATTTTATATTTTAAAAATCAACAATACAAGCTAGATAGTCACTTAATAGGAAGTGATACATACGCCTATGAAAGTGCCGCTAGTGATATACTGCACACTTGTTTTGTGTCAAGTTGGTACCTTTCAGTGGTACTACTAAGAAACATTTTTTAATTACCAATGTTTGAAAAATTTAGGTGACAAACTTGTTGGAAAGCCGTTATATAATAAAGCCTTATCGGAAAAAGACTGGAAGCGGTTAGAAAAGGTTTTTACAGAGATGTTTGAAGAGTACAGACTGAGAAGGGAAACTCTTATAACAAGGCTGGAATGTACTGTACAGAGTTTTGAGGTAGGTGGTTTGTGATTAGGCTAACTATTGTTTTTGTCCTAGCAAAGTCTCATTATAAGTAGGACATTCTCATTAGCCTGATGATAAAGAATATTTGATGACCACAATGTGGCACCACATTGTGCTCATTACCTTGATACATGAAATGTGAAGACTTGTTACTCCAGTAGTTTCGCTGGCTAGAGTTCTCTAACATAGGAACATCATTACAAATTACTGTTTCTCATCTGCAATAGGAGCTGTGTTGCTATCTACCTAGATCAGTGTTTCTCAAGGTGAAGGGAAGACTATATAAGGGAGCAATTCTGTCACTGAGGTGACAATCTGATACTTTTTAAGAATTTATGTAACATTAATGCATTTTTTGAGAGGGACATAGAAAATTTTTTTGCTCAAAAGTGGGACATGGGACTAAACAAGTTGGGAAACGCTGACCTAGATTGTCTCTGGCAAGAAAGATCTAGTAAAAGCTTTCATAGTTCTGTTCATATAGGTTCTTGCGCCTCTAAAAATTAATTTATTTCAGTGGTCAGATCGCCTAAAATCGAAGAGAGATCATATACAATCAACATACAGGCCGAAACGGGAGCAGATGAAGGTTAAACCAAATGTTAAATTATCAGACTTCCTGGCAGCCAGGACATCGTTACTGCAAGTTGACAAAACTTCAAGTGCAAATGTCAGGAAAAATACTCAGTCAGAAGTTAATAAAGTTATGATTGGAAGGGTGAGTTATCAAAATGCTCATCATCATTACTTTAGATCTGTGATTTTCAAACTTCCTTTACCACCCACTTTGGGAATCAATTATTTTTCAGCGCCCCTTATTATTTATTCACCCCTAAAACTTAAAAACCACAATTTCATTAATTTTTTTTTTTAACTTTAATTTATTTAATTATATTAGTCGGTTCTGATTTTTAAACTTACATTCTAAACTAGAAATTATTACCAGTGAGAGCAAATAAAATCCAACTTTATAATATTTAAATCAAATTAAAAGAAACAAAGGTTTTCGTTTTTATACTAATCTAATGAGATGGATAAATTTTATGATATTGATTAAGTTTGTTGATATCAGATTTGATTTTACTCGAAAACAGTGCAGCAGGTTTTAGTGAAATTTAAAACACTTTATAAAGTAAATGAAATTACAAATTATACATCGCCCACCTAATCCACATCAATGCTTCCTATTCTTTCTGAGCGTCTTAACACCCCTTCTAGGTTTCAAACGCCCCCAAGGGGGCGTTATCGCCCACTGAGAAAGACTACTTTATACTATTAAGTTCACTTAAATTTTGAAACAATTGTTATGCCCGCCACTCAGTTTGTTGTAGTAATGAGAAGAGCTGCTACTATTTTTCTTTAATCATTCTCTTTTATTCGACCTTTATGACTCGTTGATAAGTGATATGTGATGCAAAGAAACCCTGTTACCATCCAGACTTAGAGACTCTGAAGTTGAACTGGAAGGCTGGCGTTACAAAGACTGCATAATAGATGTTATGCAATCGTTGTAACGCCAGCCTTCCAGTATGTCATAACATAGAGACGCAGATATTAATATGTGTTAAAAAGATATTTAAAACACTAGTGTATTTTAGGTGCCAGATAGAGGAGGGCGACCTAATGAACAACAACCACCACCACCGGAGATGCCTTCCTGGCAACAAAGATCAGCACCACAGGTAATACAGTCTTATCAAAACATGTAATATTTAGTAAGATGTTCATCTGGCTCATAACTAATATGAACTAGATAGGATATTTATACAATTAAAGAATGGGAACTAGATTGATATAGTAAGAAATAAAATATCTTTTTATAGCAGAGCGGCGGCCGAGGTGGTCAAGGTGGTGGTCAGCGAGGCGGCCGTGATAAAAGCGCGGGGCGCGGCGGCGGCGGCGGTCGTGGTGGTCGTGGTGGCGGCGGCCCAGGTGGCAGGGTCCAAGGCGGTTACAACCAAGGACAGGACAATAACAGGTTACTTAAACACATTCACTGCCACATAAATACATCATCTATGGAAACCAATTATTTTAAAATCTTATTTACCAACGTACATGTAAACGATTGATTGTATGTGGTAAATAAATGTTTCTTTTTTTTTTTAAAAAAAAAGGAAAATGGGTTAACTGTTTTTCCAAGCCCGAGTTGGAGACACATCAATGTGTTAATTATCATAGCGTTTTTCTGTTGTGACTAATATGGTATGTCTATGTTGCTGGAGACAGTTTAAGTAGGTACCAATGCAGCTCCAATTGCAGCAGATAAATGGTACTGTAGAAACATTAATGTGTTCCGGTTTGAAAGGCGCTGTATGCTAGTGAAATTACTGGGGTAACGAGACTTAACATTTTACGCCCTGAGTGACGAGGGCAATGTGGTTTAATTTTTTTTGAAATATATTTATTGTCAACCATCTGGGATACATCTACACTCTACATACATTTTATAATAGTAGATGTATATACCCACATATACCCCTGCCACCATTCTTATATTATAAATCCCAAGTTTCTGTGTTTGTGTAATTGATAAGAGAATGTTAAGTGGATAACTTGTTTTTATGTCATTTTAAATTTTTATTTTGTGTATTTTTGTCGGTTTGTTAACATTTAAATTTAACCAATTTTTCCACAGTATGTAAAGTTGCTTTAACATATCATAGTGTTATAAGAGATTGCTGTACACGCCTGTAACTGGCTTACATACCAGTACCTATTCTTATAATTGTTAATTTTAAGCTTGAATGTTTTGTATGTATTGATGTTGGTGTGTCTAAATAAATAAAATAAAAATAAATAAAAAATCTGTTGCTGTATCAGCAATTCTGTGTTCCGATTATGAATATATGAGAATCAGAGTATTTATTTTTTATTTCATATAAAAAACTTTTTTGAGACATCTAAAATTAGGGTTCAATAGTCGGACTTAATGCCCACAGGCATTCTCTACTAGTCAAACTAGGAGGTAGGAGATATTATGGTAGGTGAAGTGTGGAAGTAAGATTTTAAAGCTTAAAAAATATTATCATCATAAGATACATACATGTACTTATGAATACATATACATACAATTCTTTATATAAATAAAAAAGAAGATAAATACATGAAAACACATATATACATAAATCAGTAAATACACATAAGACAACCTAATTTTTTCTTGAGTATTCTAACATACCATACTTTACCATCCACAGCCTCATTCTGACCGACTTCACATAATTGTTAACTTACCATTCATAAGTACATATTCAATAAGTTTATTTTTTACTACTAATGACAGTAAAATTTTTATTTCCAGATCACAAAACAACCAAAATTATAACAATCAACAAAACCCACGCAACTACCAAACCTATGAAGTGCCATCAGGGGGATACAACCAAGGCTTCCACAACCAATCCTTCAACCAGAATTCTGGCTACCAGCAGAACCAAGGTGGCTACAACCAGGGCGGATACAATCAAGGGGGTTACGGTGGTTACAACCAAGGTTATGACAGTGCTGGTAGCTTTAACCAAGGATTTACATCACCTGGTTATGTTTAGATCATTTCACATGCAATTAAACAAAATGTGCAGTTCTCACTTAATTGAGGCAGGAGTTAGGATGACATACACCACACCACATTGGACTCATCACCAAGACCAAAAAATACATTACACTGCTCTTTGCTTTAAGACACGAGGAGTCATGTTACCTCAGTAATTACAATAGCCACAAAATCCTTCAAACTGAATCACAGTAATGTTTACAAATTATTGTTCGGTGACGAGCTGCATCGGTACCTGGATGGTCTCTAGCAATAGAGACCATCAGTGTTTGCAGCAGTGGGTATGGGTGGTATGATTTTAAACAATAAACACGTAATATCTTTACAGGATACAAGGGAGGTTATCAGAACCAGGGACAGGGCCGTTACCAGAATGAGCACGACGACCGGCGCCCTCGCGGCGGTTACCGGGGGCGCCGTTGACCCAGGAACCTGTTCACCCACCCTCGTGTACCACACGTGCATGCACACTGCTCGTGACATACACAACGCCTAGGATCTGCTGTTTGCCCTAACACCTCCAAATTATTGGAGGAAATATCCAAATCGCAATGTAATCATCATGCTCCTATAAACGTTTTAATGGTATCTTCGCCAAGCCTCACTTGACCAGTGTGGTGGTCACCGTAGTTCTCTCGTCAAAGAAGGCCTTTAATTTTTTGACCACTCTTAAAACTTCATCAAATCCAAATAATACAGTTAATCTTTTTTTTAATAACACAAACTTTTTTTTAGTATTAGTTATTTTTATGACATCCATTTTACCACCACGTTTTATGAACTGTTAAAACTATTTATTTTTAAATAATATCATTTTACAGTCTCCTCTTTTATTACACAACGTTTCCATTTCAATTTGAATCTGTCTTTTTTATTTGTGAAAATAAACAATTTACTTAAAATTGCTGTTTTATTTTTTTTGTGGCCATTAAGGTGTTGAAGAAGAATCTTCAGCAAAGTAGGGGCGGTAAGATATAAGAAAACTATTCCAGCGGTGGTCGCTTCGCTGGTCGAGTCGAAACGCATCTAAAAATGATACTCCTCATCATATATATTGATACCCCTGAAAAGTATTTGTTTGTGGTCAGGCCTACGCGGTGTGTTTCTAGCTGCAGACATCGATGTATTGCCTGTGTTATTCTGGTATAAAGACAGGACATTTGGTATCTTCCATGGTCAAAAACTTCGTTAAACTTAAATGGTACGATGAGTCCTAAAAATGTGGGAAATCGTAACGATGCGTGTAAAATGAATAACAAACAGTTTAAAGAAAACAGATGTTATGTTATGTTTTCATTTTTGCCGTTTCCATAGTATGTCTACGGATAGAATGTTTATTTTTTATCTCCGGAGATACATTTTTTTTGAGCCAAGTGAAATGATAAAAACCTTACTTGACCGAAGGTCTACCTTGGTGACAAAAATCTACAAAATCGATCAAGTGGTTCTGGCGTGATTAGAAGAGAAACAGAAGACACTTGATTTTATATATAGAGATTAATCTTTTAATATTCGAATCAGGTTTATTCATATTACAAGACTGAAAGGAGGTAATGAATACAGAAAGACATTGGTTACTAATTAATTGAATAATTTCTTATTAATCCTATGGGAACTTTTGACGAGTGAGACTCAATCGATATGTGTAACCAAACATACAGATGACGATCCTAAGTCGTCATTGGGATAGATCATTTTAATTAATCTTGTATTCATTTACCTGTGATCAGGTTCAGAAATCGTTGCCTAAACGTTAAATATTTTTTTGGCGACTTACTAACTTCGAAAAAAGTATCACAGCATGGTTTGGAAATTTGTATCCAATTTAACGCAACATACTTATAAAGATATCTGTAATCATATCAAAATTTTATTGTGTAAACTTTTTACTATTATCGCAAAATTTTATATCTGGCATAATTACTCATTTGTAGTAAATTTAAAGTTCCTTTAGCAACATTGAGTTTAATTAGTAGATAGTTATTGATAAAAGATTTTCATCATCTCCCTTTTTGTGTTTTTCTCTAAGTGCATTCTACAAATAGTTTTGAGACTATAAATATTAGTTATTAAATGTGTCTGGCGAATTTTAGAATAAGGTATTTAAAATGAAAGATAAAAACGTTATGCGTAAAATAGGTTTATTAAAAAAAATGACATTATGTACAATTGTAATCACAAATCTTCTGTACTCCATTTGTAGGCTTCTTCCTCTTGCGCCTTCCTCTTGCTCTGATGCTCGAAGTACTTCTTCTCGTACCCATTAGAACGGTCTACACCGTCCCATCTGTATCCAGGTCTAATATTGAAACGATTCGGAGGGAAATCACCTTTATATTTTGGTTTCTCTGAAATAGTAAATTTCTCTTTATTTAAGTACAGTTTTTGACAGTTTAAGTAAGTACAATTTTTGACTATATGCAATGACAGCGATGTAATCTGATGATAAAGCGTATTAGTCTAGCAAAATGCTTGCTTTTAAGAATGTGGGTGGTACTTTGGATGACATATACTGCACCATATTGTGCTCATCACTTACAGAGAAGATATTAAAGATCATCTTCTTTTAAACTAGTACTTCATTTCACGGCAATATAACTGCAGTGGTAACAACTCGATAGTTACCAGTAACAGAGGAATTTTCTCCACAAAAACCTTTATAATTACATCTATTTGTTTTGCATTATTAAAAAATTTACCTGGTCCAACTTCTCCCCTCTCTACTTTCTTCTCTCTAATATACCGCAACATTGGATCTCCCTCCCTCTCCACTTGCTTAAGCCTGTCTTCAAGATCTCTATCGTTTTTGTGTCTCGCAAGAGGCTTGGAGGCTTCGTGTATAAATTCTTGTACTTTTGCCTCTTGCTCCTCTATTTGTTTTATTCTGAAAAAAGATCGTGTTAAATAATTTTAGATTGTCATCATCATCATCAGCTGACAGACGTGCTGGACGTAGGTCTGCCCCTAAGATCTGCACTCCGATCAGTTCTACACTGTCTCCATCTAACGGTTTCTAGCGATCTTCATCAGATCGTCGGGGCTTTCTAGCATTACGTTTACTAGTACACGGCCGCCCCTCTAAGAACTTACTGCCCTATTGGTCATCAGTCCTTAGAGCAATGTGCCCGGCATACTGCTACTTAAATCTAGCAATCGTTAAGGCTATGTTAGTGACCTCCAATCTTCTATTGATCTCATTTTAGACAGTGTTAACAATAATATATATTTTTGTATATTTATAAAGTAAACCATTAATTTTCTCATTACCAGTGTCTCACAAGACTGAAGTGCAAGTTAGCAGATGTAACATGTCCACAGCTTATCTAAGAACTGGCTAATATCCTCTTGATAATTTCCTTTAACAGAAACTTAAGCTGCACAGTAAATACTTTTTAGAGATCCATCTGAATACCAAAAGTACACAAACCTTATTCAAGCTTACCCTTTATTCCATTTCTTATATTTCTCATCAAGCTCTTTCTGTCTCACTGCTTTTTCTCTTTGCTTCTGTCTCTCTTCTGAAGTCTCCCTTTTACCTAGAATAAATACAAACATTGATAATAACATAGGAATTAATAAATTGTTTTCTATCTATAAAGGGGTTAACTTTAGACCTCCATTTAACAGTGCTCTGGTCATCGAGGATATGAATAGTAAAGTGTGCTTATTCAGAGAACTCCGATTCTCATAAGATGACCAGAATACAGCAATGCTGTTATAAACATGAATATATTAGCTAGCCAGCTGGGATGGAATTTGATTAATTGAAGATACATACTTTTCCTAGAAACCGCTTTAGCATTTCTTCCAGATACTTCATCTGTCATTTTACTGAATGCCTCCTCTTCTCTTCTTCTGAATGCCTCATTCTCTTGGCGAAGTTGATGAGCGTCTTGTAAACCCGCCATCTTTCCTTCAAGAGTCTTTGCCATCTTCTTATTGGATGGTGGTGGACTGTCACTGCTTTTTTTGTACCTTCTGTGTTCATCATTCTTACTACTATGAGGTTTCCTCGGGGGAGATATATCTGAATCACTATCTCCTCTGTTTTTATGTCTTTGATATTCATTTTTATTTGACCATTCTGGTAATCTTCTCTGATTAGCATCATGGTTATTTCTCAACCTGTCTCTATTATACTTGT
Source organism: Pachliopta kotzebuea (assembly GCA_018246255.1). NCBI lineage: Eukaryota > Metazoa > Arthropoda > Insecta > Lepidoptera > Papilionidae > Pachliopta > Pachliopta kotzebuea. Next base: position 5,864 of record DWLS01001073.1, on the reverse strand, counting down.
GGTTGTCATTATTTCTATTTGGTGATACTTTCTTTTTTCTGGGTGGTGACAGATCGGAATCCGGAGTCCTACTACGTTTTCTAACATCAAAGTCGTCTTTGTTATGATCTCTTCTTTGTGATAAGTCAGAGCTGCTTGATCTCCGAGATGTTCTCTGCTTAGGGGATGATTTTGAATTTTGTTTTTTCCGTCTTGGTGAGGCATTGTCGGATGATGGTGATCTATTTTTATGTGTATTACTTTTTTCATCATCCACTTTTTCCCACCGACTTTTTTTTCTCCGCTTATCCTTAACAGTTTGCTTCTCATTCTTCCTTGGAGGTGAAAGATCAGAGCTATCATCTTTATTGTTAGTTTTAGTTTTCTTTGAGGGTGACTCATAATTTCTTTTTCTGGGTGGACTGATATCGCTATCACTATTATTCTGTAAATTTTTAGAAGACTTCTGAATTTTTTTATTTTCCTTTGCACTTTTTCTTGGCGGTGATGGATCTGAATCTTTCTTATCATCTTCTGAATCACTGTACATCTTTCCAAAAATTAGTTCATTTTCTTTTTGTACTTTTTTGACATCTTTCTTTATTTCTTCTATTTGTAACTTACTGTTAAATCCATCATCCTAAAAATTATACAATATTATTATAATGTACAGGTGGAAACAAGTTTAATTCAAGCGACCAGAGCAAACCATTGTATTTCTTATTGCACTACAATGATATGCTCCAGTATGCCTACATAATATAACATAACCTTATATACTATTATATATGTTCATGTATTAGATAATGTATAGAAATAAATAAATTTAAGTATCTTATATATCGAAGTAATAGTTTTTTATTGGACCAAACCCTAATTCTTAGGATAGATCTCACATAATGTGAAGGTCTCGTGCAGAGCTTACTATGGAAATGATCCTATGAAGTCTTTCTTTTATTCTTATATTTTTAACCTAAGTATGGGAAGAGGCCTATGTAGACATTTTACAACATCAAACTTAATGTACTTTTACAAAATAAATGTATTCGGAGTGGAAATAAAAGTTATTTTATTTAATCTAGTATATTTTTATTATGTTCAGTTAGTTAAATATGGGTTCCTAAGGTCTACCACAGACTGAGTATAGCTCGTCGTGGACAGCAAATTAGGTTACACGAGTCAATCAAGGGAATATAGCTAATGCAGCATTGTTGCTGTTCATCAGCTGCACCATTAATGTGAATTGCGGCAGATCGCCGATTTAGCATGATTTATTATAATAACTAATTGAACAAGAGAAGTCATTACTATTTCAATAATTACACTTCAAAAAAGTATTATTTAAAATGTAATTTAGATATTAATAAATTAGTTCTGACAAGAAAATTTGTGTTTTCAATTCTTCGATGACCATAAACGAGGCCATGGACATAACTAGCTATATGCCACTGAAAGTGCCATTAAAATCAGTTCATACATTCTTGAATTATGTGGAACAAACAAGGCATGTGTTAAGGGATAAGTGCAGTGGTAATATTTGTTAATCATGATTGTAAAAGTGATGTTAAGAAACTAATAGTCAAAACTAAATCAATTTTCACTCCAAAAATAATTCAAGGACTGCTATGTTACAAATTACTGTTACAGAAAAAATAAATAACATGAAATGTAATATTCACCAAAAGTAACAAAATGCAAGCTTTTATAAAAATAACAAAATATATACCTGGTTAATTACTCTCCATTTGGAGGTTGTTTTAAATTGCTCTAACTTTTTGATTTCTTCAGGTCTTTCATCAATGATACCGGCGATTTGTGGAGCATCCTCACCCTCATCCAGGATGTCCAGCTCATCTCCTTCTAGGGATCTTAATTTAGAAAAATCCAGGTCATCATCAATTATTTTAAATCTGCAAAAGAATGTTTCATAAATAAAAAATATTATTACAATTAGCAAGTAGGAGAAACACACTTTAAGGTAAAAACTCCTAACTTCAGGTCTAGTAGTGTAAAAGCAATACTGTGTTATGACTAATTATTACTACAAGGTTGACCAATGATCTGCAGAAGTTCACAAGAAGGACTGACTGGAGTGAAGGCCTATTCCCAGCAGTGGGCGTTTATCAGCTGATGATCATTTGGTAGCAGACATGTTAATTTGTTTACACATCTACACATTCTCTTTGTCATTCATTGTACTACATATTAAATTAAATAAATGTATAATTTCTATAAGTATAGTATTAGAATAAGGCTTTGTGGCATTATTTTTAAGCAGCTACTACTCTTAAGCATTTAACCATTATACTTAAGCTGCTTATGTGGGTTTTGGTATTATGAGTAACTTTTTGTTTTGAGATATCAATGTCTTTTTGGGTAAGGATCCAACAATTTCCACCGTTCTCTTCTCTTGCTAGTATTTAATCTGTTCCCTGCAACTTGCATCTGATTGTTAATGTCTTATCTTATTGGTCTGTCCACATTTGTTTTCCTTAACGGTTCATCTGATTTCGTGAGTGTTGAATTTCACCGGATGTAAATATATTTAAAGGGTCGCGAGTGAAACAAATAAATGCATTAATTTATAGATGTATCTGTGTTAAAAAAGTTATTGTTATTTTAAGTTATTAGTATTTTATATTGTCTTACCCTTGCCCCTTGACTACTTTTTTCTTCTTTTTCTTTTTATCTTTCGATTGTCCACTAAGATACTTCTGTAAGTACGACTTTTGGTCTAAAGTCGAAGACATTTTAACTTATGCTTTGTTATTTGTAAAAGTTTAATTCTTCATAAATCTACGTTTGACACAAATATGTGCAAACGTCAATATGACAGTTTTATAGGAGTCCTTTTGAGCCTAAATGACAATTAGATTTATGAAAGTGTTTCCATTTGTCAAAACGTAACACAAATCAAAAGAAACGGACGTCTGTGAGACAACTTCATCCATTGAAATCATAATGAAATCAATTTTTATTTTAAATATAAAAAGAAGTCGAGTATTTTAAAATAAAAACTTGTATACTCGTTTATTAAAAAAATAAAAATTATTTGATTAATATGCGCAATGAACAGCAAAGTATTTTTTTTTAAATAAAATAACAGAAATTCTATGTTAACTAACCATAAGTAATTGATTGATAGTTAAAGAATTATTCTTTTATAATATACATTTTGTCAATTTCTCCTTGGACTAGAATTTAATTTCGTTTTCAAGCAATACCAAAATAGCTGAAACGATGGCTACTTTCTGAGCCGATAGATTATAAAGGGAATTTATTTGGTAGGTGTACTAAATATAACAAAATAAAACACTACGTCGTTGCAACTTTAAAGTATATTTTCTTAAATATCTGCTTGTTAAAAACATGTCCAGTTCCTCGCCGTTGTTATTGATTAAATCGACGTATAACAGGAATCAATTATCATTATTGTTGTTATTGTCGTCGTCATCATCGTCATCATCCGGTCTGTCTCGCTGTGAATAAAGAAAAACAAAAATTAGTATGTTCTTCTTCCGAATCTTGTGAACGATCAGTCGATATAATGGCAATAAAAATTATAAGCACTTACTAAGTACACATGGGCCTGCGAAAGATAAAAAGAATAAACATTAATAGTGAAAGTTAATAGTTTAATAGTTACTTTTATGCAAAATTTTATGTTTTAAAATATTAATTAAACATACAATTAACCCTTACAAAAAGATCATAATGTTTTTGTGGTCAGTCTTTCTCAAGGGTCAACCCCTTATATCTAAGGTTCGTAGTTAAGGCCAATAATCATAAAAGTTTTAGAAAATTATCGTAGCAAAAATTTCATAAAGTACTTTACATTAAAAATAGAAAAATTTTAAGTTAGGTTCTGGAAAACAACAATTCCATGAAATATTTTATATATATATATTTACCGGTCTGTATTGGCTTAGGAGGGAGTGATCCAACTAAACAAAAAAAAAATAATAAGAATGTGCTAAAAGAACAATAGTAAAATGGTGTAACTACACCGAATAGTATTTACCTTCTCATATTGATGATAAGGATGCGACTAAACAATAAGTATTATAATTGGATAACAATTAAAATTTCATTGGCTTTCAAGTGATACCGGAATAAACCAGTATTTAAATATCATAGATGAGAAAGAAAGTACATAAGAAAAAGAGCATGGACATTGTTTTTACATTGATAAATTTATTTGTTTATGGTCACTATGACTTGTAAAGAAGTAGCGGGATAGTTGATTTAGAACTTCTAAAGTTTTTAAGGACTTGAACGACCGTATAAAAATAGTATGAATAGTAAACGTATAGTGTCATACGTTTATGAACAATTATAAAAGCTTCATCATTATTATTATTATCAACAGCCTGCGACAGTAAACTGCTGGACATAGGCCTCTCCCAAGGAAGTTAAAAGCCTAATTATACATAGGCCATCATCCAGCAGTAGACATGTATCGCTTAAAATTAACGCAAGTTTTCCCTCCGTTTATTGAGTTATTGGCAAATAATATATGATCAAGCAAAATTTTCTAATTTGAGTTATGTCACAAATTATAAATAAATTAACTAAAAATATTTATATTGAATGTATTAAATAAACATAATAACATTTTCATAAACGTAATATCGTTGGAGATAAGACATTATATGCATGTAAATGACTTTTTGCGATTACCTGTGTCCATATTTAAAATAAAATGTAATTCCACAGATAAAATAAATACACATCAAATAAATTTAAAGTGCTAACCCGTATTTAAATAATAATGCAGTAATAATATTTTTTGGGAATTAAAACAAAAGTTTAAGATTGTTCATAAAAAACACTGTAAACGTTTTTTTATGCACTTACCTGTCTATCCTGTGGTGCAACCTGAATAAATGAAATGAATTTAAATTGTCAAGCTGGTGGTATTAAATAGCTTCATTTCTGTTTAATCGAGATGATGACGAGATGAACTGGATGTTCATCTGATGGTAAGTGACATGCACCCGCGAGGGCTACTGGAAGAGATTTCATAAGCAATGGTTCTGCACCGAATTTCTGCGTATGTGGTATTTTAATTTCGATTACCGTGTGTAAGAAAATGTGCATAATAACATAAACGATTAATAATCGTTATTGCCGCTGTAATATTATCCTCTTATAACCCAGTAAACTCCATTATCGCACTCGAGCGCTTCATTAGATTATTGTAGTAAGCACTTCCGCAAATGGCAATAGTAATTGGCTATAACAATTCGGCGGAGAGGTGCCGGGAATATTATTATGGTAACCAAATACCGGTAACGTAATAACACCACCCTTTTTGTAGGTTACTTTCATAAAAATAACTCTATTTAAGGAGTCCTGAACCTTTTAGCATATCACATCCTTAATCTACCAAAAAAAAAAGTACATAGTCATTATAGTATGATACATTAATATTAAATAATCGGTAAACACTTGTGTGCAATGTTGTGTTCTAGTTCGAAGGGTGTTGTAGCTAGTGAAATTACTGGGATAATGAGACTTAATATATGTCTGAAGGCGATGAGCGCTATGCGGTACAATGTATACCATCTTAACCAGCTCTATGTTATGAGCAATACTTACTATAAGGTAAACGTATGTTTCGTCGACTATTTAAATAAAAATAAAGTCCTGTTGTAGTTCTCATTGCTGAGACTTATGACCTTTTTTTTATTTGAATATACTCTTTTATTCATCAGACTATAGTCGGAGACCTTGTTTGCTTATGAAATACTTATTTGTTTTTATAATTTTTATCTACTAATCGCAAAAGCCGATAAATGTACATTATTACTTGCTAATTATTTTTATTTCTTTTAACAGCATCCTGTGTAATCTTTTCCATAAATTTTAAAAGTACTTCTTTA
>DWLS01001072.1:0-23995 GCA_018246255.1 Pachliopta kotzebuea | reverse complement strand
CGCGCTGGAAATCTATTGGAGAGGCCTACGTTCAGCAGTGGACTGCAATAGGCTGAGATGATGATGATGATGAATATGGCAATAGTTAGGATGATGTACACTGCAATACACAACAAATTTAAAAAATAATTTATCTCACAGCGAAGAGCATTATGCTCTTCGCTGTGAGATATATGATGTTTTGAAGACAATAGAAACAATGTGATTTGTATATATATGTTTATATGATGTTACTATTATATAAGACGCGGTATTTTTGTTTACAGTATTCATAATACCTCAGCGGTACGTTTTGGCTATAATGGCCCTGCTAGCTATTGCCAATGCGTATACGATGCGAGTGTGTTTGAACCTCGCCATCACACAGATGGTGAAGAAGACAGTAGCAAATGAAGGCGACGCGCATTACGACCCGGACGCGTGTCCGGATATGAATGTACTACCATCCAACAGCAGCGTAACTGTCCTTCAGAATTATTACAGGCAAGAAGAGGTAAGTAGTGTTTGAATGGTGAATAGTTTTATAGTGCCTTTGTTCAGTTTTTATAGGAAAATTTATTAGATACTGCCACAAACTACTGGTTACGAAATTTAATGGGTGACCACACAATTGTGTGATCAATGTACAGAATATTTTTATTGTTATTGACAAAAAGCAGTTTTATGTGTTCATTAAAATCTTTAAACATTTTCATGAATATGAACAACGATTAATTGGTTGTATGTGATTGATTTTATTAATCAATAACAATGTTAATGGCCTAGAGACTCATAATTTAATTTTCAAATCATTAATATTCATCAGTTTGAATTCAATTTACTGCTAAGTGATATGTACTGTAATGTCCTTGCTCCGTTTATACAAATTATCTGAAAGTCTACACTCTGTTTTGAGTTGACGGTTAATAGTTTAAAGTACCATACTTGTTTCTATATACGTAAATGTCCTGCTATATTTACGTTAGAAGGAAAGTATTTGTCTGGAGCTTGTACTAATATTACTTTCGAAAGCCTCGCTGCTTGTTTTACACTCCTGTCTATTTTTCATTTTATTTTACTACCATTAGTGATTTTTAACACTCGAATATTTTATAATTTTGAACCCGATGTCACTTATAAACAAATTTATCAAATGTCAACCAAAATCTTTTATGAACACAAGTAAAATAATATAGTAAACTCTCTAGAGATAAATGCCACGTGTGCAGTTTGTTCAAGTTTTATCTAAATCCTAGTTAAATGCAGTAACTTGAAATATTGTGATAAATTGAAGTATAAGTCTTTAGTATTATTATTAACAATGGCATTTTATGGTAGTATTACTATATAAACAAACAGCTGTAGTAATATAAATAATAATAGTTCTTTACGCCATAGCAGTTAATAAATAATCTCACATGAAAATTGTGCAATTTTCAACTACCTTTTCATTTAATTCAGATTACATAAAATATTTTAGTTTTTGCTTTTAACTGACGTGATATTAGAAAGTAATGTTACGTATATTATAATCTAAACTTTTGTATCAATACATATTGATATTGAAAATTACCATTATCAACTACGTCGCAGAAAGCGTAATATTACGTACTACATGATGTGTTTATTGGCTTCATATCCGTAAACAATCAGATCGGTATTTATCAGTGGAAGCTTGATATTGTTTTGATTTATTAAAAATTGCAAACTACGCCATCTCTTGTTTGTAATTTGCATTCTCATGGAGAGAATCAACTACAGTTGCAGATTTTATTCCGTCGCCAAGTTGTAGTGATTAGATATAACTGTGTTCCGGTTTGAAGGGCGCTGTAGCAAATGAATTTGTTTAAGTAACAAAATTCTAAATTCCACATCTCAAATCTCTGTCTTAAATCAGTTACAAGTTAAAAAGCGCTATGTGATGCTGATGATGTCATAATTGAGGCGTCATTGTTATGGACAGGTGTGCCTTTATTTTTAGATGCACGCCTTTTCCCTTTGTTGTATTATATATTTTGTATTTTGTAGTTAGTACTTTTTGAATGGAGTGAAGCAACGCAAGGGTTGCTTCTCAGCGCATTCTACTATGGCTACGTCTTGACCCATATTCCCGGAGGTATGCTTGCGGAGCGTTACGGAGGCAAATGGGTGCTTGGTCTCGGTTTACTATCAACCGCTGTATGTACGTTCATTACACCCATAACTGTCAAATTGGGTGGAGCCACTGCCCTTTTCATACTCAGAGTTGTTGAGGGTTTCGGAGAGGTAAGTGTAATTGTATAATTAAACAATTTATTACTACTTAAAGAAAGAACTTGTTAAAATGCTTACATCCTCAGTAATGCTATAACATTTACTATGATATCAGCGTCATAAATCTATTTCTATTAAATATATCCCATATCATTGATGAAAGCATCATCGGCATTTAGAACAAGGTGGGTCAAATGGATCTGCTCAATAGATTTATTTTACCACCATTGCGATGTTTCACTTGGTATGCGGTGATTATACTCTTTGCTTGTAAGAATCTTCTTGATCATATACATTTTTATAAATTTCCTCATTATAGGGTCCTACCATGCCAGCCCTAATGGCAATGGTTTCAAGATGGTCACCTAAAGAAGAAAGAGCACGTATGGGTGCAATAGTCTTCGGTGGTGCTCAGATTGGTAACATCGCTGGATCGTATTTCTCGGGGCTTATCATGCACGAAGGCAGTTGGGAAAATGTTTTCTACTTATTTGGAGGCTTAGGACTTGCATGGTTCTTATTGTGGGTGAGCATCGAATTATTTTAATATGTCAATCAATTAAAAATGTATTTTGTAAGTAAAGAAGTACACGAACAAAGCAATTTTTTTTGTAATAAAATTGCTTCATAGAGATTACATGTATCGATAGTTTAAAATATAAATAAGAAAAGAGTAAGGGAAGAACTATTGACCACAATAGTATTATTTTATGAGTATATATTTAATATTTTTGTGGCATGTAGATATAAAAACCTAATTTAGAATTAAACTGTATACAACAATGACTAAAATAGGTATTAATAATTTTTTTTAAAAAGTATTAATGTTTATACATAATAACATATTTTATTGTACATTTTAATGCGAGATCAATAATTTCAGAGTGTACTATGCTATAGTACCCCGAACACACATCCGTATATATCTGATAGTGAAAAGAAGTTTTTAAACGAAAACGTAGATTCTTTAATTCATAGCAAGAAACAGGATTTGGATCCTGTGCCATGGAAAGCTTTACTTAGATCGGTTCCTCTCTGGTCTCTCATCATTGCTGCAGTAAGTCAATGAACTATTAATATATTTGTATTCGACTTCTAGAATAAAAATGGGAAAAGATCTTAAAAATGAATTCAAAGAGGCTATAATTCTCCGATAAAGTATTGCATGTTTAGTTTGTTATGAAGTAGTTTAAAACTTAATAGTAGTTAAGGTGAAATCATTTGATTAAATAGTTATTACTACACCAAAATAAATCTATGAAACTAAATTTCATGATGTTCTCTACCATTTAAGTTATTTTTCACGACTATGTTTTCTTATCAGATCGGTCACGACTGGGGTTACTTCACGATGGTCACAGATTTGCCTAAATATATGACTGATGTACTTAAATTCAATATTAAATCAGCGGGATTATTATCAGCTATTCCATATGTTGCGATGTGGATCGCTTCGTTCTTCTTCGGCCTTTTGTGTGACTTCTGTGTCAAGAGAGGATATCACAACATTGTAAATGCCCGGAAGATTTATACTACTATAGGTAAGTAAACGATATCTTGTTCATTTGTTCTTTATCTTCTTTTAAGCTAAATCGGTTTTCTCGGCGTTTTTTTTAAGAACTTCTCACTAAGAGACAGATTAAGCTGTAATTGTTGATGTATTCTTGGACAATTTTTTTCGAAAGATTACTCTGTATAACTAACCAATAACAAAAGATTGAGAAGTCTCTTTTTCTCAAAATAAAATGTTAGAGAGTTTCTGTATGATAAAAAAAAATGTGGTGATAATTGAAGAAGAACTATGCTCAGCAGTGAACATCTACAAATAACAATGATAAAAGGATTAGATTCTTATTGTCATTAAAAATGTAAAGGTAATTTGTAAAGTAAAATCATTTTTCTGTTTCTGAAATTTTATAAATGTACAATTTACAAGGTTTATTCTTTATATCTCTGCGAGGTTGGTTAGATGCAGTCATAGTAAATGCTTTCATTATGTTCTAGCCGCTACGGGTCCCGGTATTTGCATCATCCTTGCTTCATACTCCGGCTGTGATACTACACTAGCTGTGTTTTGGTTCATATTTGCGATGACCCTCATGGGAGCTTACTATAGCGGTATGAAGATCAATGCTCTTGACATCACACCAAATTACGCTGGTACTACTACAGCAATGGTCAATGGTATTGCTGCTATCTCTGGCATTATATCGCCGTATTTGATTGGTTTATTAACGCCCGATGTAAGTATCATTACCATACTATACTCTACTCTATCATACATTAAAATCCTGCAGAATATATTATTTATACGGTGATATTTCTCAAGAGATTCAAAAATATATAAATATTTATTAAGCAATCTCTGGTAGAAAAAGCTAATGATCTTTGTTATTTTATTCTCAAAAGATTTAATTGTTAAATTACTTAATACGTAATATTAGTTTATTTACAAACGTTTAACAGAAAATACTTTTTTTCAGTCTACTCTAAAACAATGGCGGGTGGCATTTTGGGTTTGTTTGGTGGTATTAGTTGTAACAAACGTAGTCTACCTAATTTTTGCCAAAGGCGAACAATTATGGTGGGATGATGTCAAGAAGCATGGTTACCCTGACGGATGGAGTCATGGGCCATTACCAACAAAGTCAAAAGACACTGAGGTGTCAAACGAAAAGGAGTGCAGCGAGAAGTCGTGATATTTTATACTAGTAATAAGTTTATATACATTTAAGTAATTAATAGGCATGTGTTGTTATTAATTGTTACAATTATTTATAAAAATTAAAAGAACGAAAAACCTGTAATTCTTTTATTGTTTTTATGTTACTATCGCTTTTGGCTGTGATGACAAATGACAAAAAAACGTTTTTTAAAAGATTTCTACTAGCTTTTTTGTAGCGGTTATGGACCCGAAAAAATACTCAAAAGTAGCAATGTGAAAAAAGAGAAATCATATAAGATAAAACATTTGATACTTTAATGATTGATTCAACACATGTTAAGGTTTTGAGTTTTAATAAAGGTGTGTAAACTAGCTAATAACACGAAGGATTTTTGTCTTTAATAATCTATTATCTTTGTCAAGGATGTTTCATTTGTCTTTATCATTAGATAACAATAGGTATAACCTCATCTTTTGTCCTCATGAAATACTTTAAAGTATGTACGTAAATTTTGATTTTATTATTAAGTACCAATAATATCCTAATAGAATGATACAGTAAATTACCAAAAAAAAATATTTCTAATTTAGTATTTGAGTAATGAAATGTTTGTTAGATATGATATAATAATTGCAAACTTGTGTAATTTTTCTTTACATGCACCCGAATTAATGTCTATAAAACTTTTTATATTGTCTCTTGAAACTGATCATATATGGATCTCTACATCTAAACACCATAAAAATAAATTAAAGTAGTAAATAAAAAATATAAAATCACGATATTTCACTTCTATACTGGGGTAAAGAATTTATTACACGTGTCAAAGAGGTTTTTAAAATAACAAAGACGTTGTTGGTATTGTTTGAGAACATAAATATCCGAGAACACTAGAACAATGACTATAATACCGGCAAGTATTTGTAATGATTATGTTCTTTATACTTGTATTATTCCCGTTTTTATCACTTGCTACCAAAAGAGCTGCAGAATTCATCCTTAATATTAAAGCGGCACAAAGAATAAGCCACCATCATCCAGTGAGGCAATGCCATTAGTTTGGTCGGTACTCTGCCAGATGGGAATGTCGTTGCTTTTATCTTCCATTTTCTATTGACCATTTTTTGTGTTTTTTGGTTTTCCCCTTTTCTAATTAGTACTAAAAAGTATTCGAATAAAAATCTGATTAATAAAACGAGTACATAAAAACCATTGCATGTGTACCAAGACTAGTCCAATATTAAAATATCTTTTAGGGATTAATATTTTTTTCGTCTGGCATTAACGCTTAAATATTTTCGAAATACAAAAATTGTCGCTGAAAGAAAGCATTCAAATATTAATGCGTGAATGCTTTCTTTTATTTGAAAAGATATATTTTTCTCAGAGACGGAAGAGTTTTGCAATTCAAGGCGTACATTTTTGTATTTATTTGTAAGAGTTAATCCAGGTTGAATTTGACAAAAATCATACTTTTTGTAATGGACGAAAAATTCATTGAAATTAATAATCGTTATTGGGTATGTAAATAGTTTCTGCCAAAAGTTAACATTTTCTCAATTTAAATTTTAAGTCTTTTCTTGTGAATAAGTTTTATTAAATTGCTTAAATGCTAGTAATAGGTCAGGTAAGTATTTATATTTCATTTTTAATATGATTTAGTGTTCAGAATTACGTCAAAAAATTTCCCAGTACTAAGTAGCATTACTTTGGAGTTGTTAAAAATAATTAAAAAGATAAAAATTTTATACAAAAAACATTACAGCTAATGTTAATTACGGCAATTATACTAAACCATGACATTGTTTTGATAATTTCATGAAGACTTAAAATGTGATAAGAGTTAAAAAACAGCGAGGTTAATAAATGGATATGTACGTATCAAGCTAAATATTCGACATGTGTAGTGTTTAAAATATTAGTTAACGTTTAGCTAACTATTTGTAGAATATTTAGTTCAATGGTTAAGTAACCTGATTTCTTATTCAAGACTTTTCATGAAAGTGGTTTGATGAAATACTACATGTTTTTTGGTTTTATCGCTAACGTATTACTCGATTGTCATCTCATTTCTATCTCGGTTGCGGATAGTGTTAGTATCAGTGCTTGCGTTAGCGGAATTTGACAGTCTTCACTTGAAATATCCATGATAATAAGATACCAATACAGTATATAGCAGTGTGGGAGTCGGGTTTTTAATTCGCAGTGTTCTTAAAATACCTTTTTAAATGACTTTAAAAGGATGGAGGCTGCTTTTAAACAGAGGTAGGTTTTTAAATTTAATTTTTATAGGAACTCATAAACGTCTGCTTTTGTTGATAAAATAAAATTTTGCAAGTTACGTTAATTTTTAACTTATTTTTAGAATAAAAGTGCAGGCAGATAGTTTAAAAATCCTAAATGAAATAAATAAAGAATTGGTAATTAGTTAACACTTAGTTTATTTTTTCCAGTTGTGAGACATTGGTTAATAAAAAACAATAATGAATTCTAGAAAACTGTGTTTTAAAAGTTAGTTATAATTTTCAGTAATATTCATACCTCAGCGGTATGTGTTGGGTATTATGGGTCTGTTCGCCCTGGCGAATTCTTTCACCATGCGAGTATGTCTCAGCATGACTATAACACAAATGGTTCTTCACGCTGAATCATCTGAACATATAGTGGGGGAAACCTGCCCCGATAACAACGACGGCCATGCATCCGGAGGGGGCAACAGCACTATAGTTTTTGAGGTACAAAATATTTTTGTTCGATATTAGTTTGTTGTTACAGTAATTTTTCTTTTTTATACAGTTAGCTTTTCTTCTCCCTGACAATTAGTCATACTTATTATTTATTTTTATTTATACTAACACAACATAGGGACCTTGAAGAAAACCACTTCCTCCTTCAAGGTCGACCCTGCGGGTGTTGCAACTGTCCATGCGCGTCAGTATTCATAACACGTGTACTGTTCGCTTGTTTGCCCAATTTAATTGTATTAAAAAATAATTAATACAAAGGCGCCCTGAAATTTTAAATATATTATTTACTATTAACAAACTTTCATGTAAGTGGTTCAGGAACACCATGCGATGTTTTTTACACGCTTATTTCTTTTGTGAGACCCTTCTCACATATATCTAAATTGCGGATTGTTTCAACATTTTCTTTATAATCCTCCAACGTTGTGACTTCATAGGATTGACTTTATGTAATATGTTATTGCCACTAAAGAGATCAGGCAACGCATCTAGAATTTATGTAATACATACTGTATACAGTGTTAGTATTTTAAACCCTTCTACTTAAATATTCTACTCTAATATTTTAAAGCCTTCTACGTTTTCAAAACTTTTTTCATTTCATTTCTGCTACTTTTGAAATTACAGGTACATAATTGAGTAGCAAGCAGTTTTTTTTTAAAGTAATTAATATTCTTTACCTTTACGACGCGGTAAAGATAAGTTTTAGTTTAATAAAACTAAACACAAAAATTAAGTTATAATAATTACTATTTTTAGAAAAACGTTAAAAAAATTTACCTTATTCGGCTTTGCTTGACTTATCTTTTTACCAATATAGCGAGGAGAGAGACAGGACGTAATAATTAGTGATTTGTGATGCAACAGTAAGGATATTTATACATCACGGCAATGTCGTGATGTACTCATCCTTTTATTGTATTACTGCAATAATATTATTATCTACAACTTATTCGGCTCTAGATATTAGTGCTTACAACTTGTCTGATAAAATTTTAACCCAAGTCTATAGTAGTTATAATCGTTTTGAAATGTTTTACTTAAACAATCACCGTATCCAATTTCACAGGGTCGAGATCGATATGATTGGGACGAAGCAACGCAAGGGTTACTGCTAAGTGCTTTCTATTATGGTTACGTTATAACCCACTTGCCCGGCGGTCTACTGGCTGAAAAGTTTGGTGGTAAATGGACATTAGGTTTAGGGCTTCTTTGCACATCTATAGCAACAGCACTGACTCCTTGGGTAGTTAGTATGTGGGGAGCAATAGGGTTATTCATCATTCGTGTCATTGAAGGTTTTGGAGAGGTAAGATTTAGAAAAAAATTATAACAGCAACTTTATAATAATAGTGCAAAGTAGATAGCTGCATTTATATTTTATAAACTTTACAATTCGTAGGTCATAAAATAATTTAATATTTTTTTGTATATTAGCAATCAAGGTGGACAGAATACTAATAAAAATTTCATGGCAAAGTCAGTTTCGTGGCAATATATTTTAATGTTAACAACTTGGTATACAATACGCAATAAAAAGGTAAAGTTCTTCAGTGAACTATTACAATGTTTCATAAATATCAGAACGGTGTACTATTTATATTTATATAGGAAGAAATAGCTTCAAGCCATTTAGCTTAATTACAATAATTATAAATAAAAATCCCATAAAGTTTAAATTGTCTATTAATTTATTTTCTTCTTTCACACAAATGTTTCCACTGTAACATTGACTATTTCGGCCGTAATAAATTCATTTAATGTTAATGTCTTTGTATATTTTATTTTTATATTTATTTGTGTATTTGAATATTTTATCCCAGTTAATACAACGTAAATATTCCAGGGACCGGTTACACCAGCATTTGTTCTATTATTAGCTAGGTGGATACCACCGTCCGAGAGATCACGATTTGGTGCTATGATTTTCGGTGGTGCGCAAGTGGGGAATATATTCGGACCGTACATTTCCGGTTTGCTTCTGACAGACGGAGGAGATTGGGCTAATGTATTTTACGTCTTTGGTGGATTAGGGATAATTTGGTTTATATTTTGGGTACGTTATTCTCAAAGCAATAAATAAAGTTAGGAAGTTAATTTTTCATGCAAATAATAATACAAGTTTCATTATGTTATACGTTTTATTTAATGTTGGCAAAGATATACAAAGCCTTAATAAAGCTCAACAAAAGTCCGTTTGGTATTGAAAATAGTATTTGTTAGAGTGATATTAAAATGCTTATAAATAATTTTTTGTTCTGTAAACATTTATTAAATAAAGATTTCTCTCCAGGTTCTTTTATGCTACAGCACCCCTAACTCTCATCCTTTCATTTCCGACGAGGAGCGGAATTATTTGAACGATAACGTGGCAGCTTCAGGATTACACAAGAAATTAGATCCGGTTCCGTTCAAGGCTTTGATAAGATCTGGTCCACTTTGGGTTCTCATAATGGCCGCTGTAAGTTGTATTTATAAGGTTCTCGTCTTTAGAATCAGTTAAGCATGAAGAGCATGAAGAATTTTTATTTTGAATTATACACGAATGAACTCTTATATTACTGACTTATGTAGAATGGGTAAGGTTTGCAATGGCAACCTTGCAATGGCATTTGCCTGGATAATATTCGCTAAATGAAATGATGATTAATTAAAATGTTTCTTTGTTAATATGAGAAAAACAGACGAAGCATTTGTAACGGTACTTAAGATAATCTAAATAAAAAAAATGTTTATCAAATTTTATAGATAGGACACGACTGGGGATACTTCACGATGATCACCGATCTACCTAAATATTTTTCGGACGTACTCAAGTTCAACATCAAAGAAACTGGACTAATGTCGGCATTGCCGTATATTGCTATGTACATATGCTCCTTCATATTTGCTTCATTTTGTGACCTTTGCATAAAGAAAAAATGGCACAGTATAGGAACCGGCAGAAAGATTTACACCACAGTATGTAAGTTAGTTTTCAGTATTATTTTAACTTTAAAGTCTTGTTTTAATTAAGTTTGCTTAATATTTTATTAACAATAATTTAATTACTTTATTTAATTTAACTTAAGATAAAGTGTTTTAGATACTGGAGATATATAATGAGTTGTTTCATATTATCTTGTAAATACTTAGGATTTCGAAAAGTTATTTATTGTACGTTCAAAATTTTGTATATTTTATGAATTAATTGACATGTATAAAGTGGTAGTAACTGTCGCGATTATTGCCTTGACTTTGTATTGAATTTTTTTACTTTTAAGCTTCTTCCGTACCAGCGGTTTTTATAATTCTGGCCTCGTACTCTGGTTGTAATCGCATGGAGGCTGTGAGTTTGTTTATAGCCTCTATGGCTTTCATGGGCGGATTTTATAGCAGCGTGAAGATAAACGCTATGGACATTGCACCCAATTATGCCGGAACTTGTTCAGCGTTCGTGAACGGTATAGCAGCAATATCCGGTATTATAACTCCATATTTGATTGGTTTATTAACACCAGATGTAAGTCTACATTCCTGTATTCAATTATTGTAAATATATTATTACTGTTACATAAAGCTTCATAATTTTGTTTAAACTGTCTGTGTGTATAAGTAGATGTTTAAATTATTAAAATAGTCATTAATATAACATTATCGACGACACACAAGCAATGTATAATTAGCTATTCTTTTATTGCCTATTGTAAGTGTGACATAAGGCACATATTCATTTAAAATACTCCAGTTGCCTATTGTTTAACAATTAGAACACGACAATACCGTTGTGTTGGAAAATTTATAACGAAGGGATAGTGGCTAGCTGGGCGATTTCGAAAAACGCTACTGTACAAGCTCCTTCCCATGTGGTACTTGAATCGAGATAAAAATTTGGTATATAGTAAGCACATGCACTTGCTTGCGTTTTTAGGCGCTTGACCACTTTGACTCTTTTGGTCTTAGTCCTTTATGAGGTAATAAGGAGATATTTGGCATTATGGCACTGCATTAAGGATTTTTTTAAAAATGTTTATAATAAATTTGTAATAACGTAACAAAGCCTTGAAAGTAATAATGAGATAAAGAGTCAATGGCGGTACGTCTCTATAAAAATGAACTAGGAACTGTTTTTTTTTTTAATTTAAACTTATTTTGTAACGGGTGAAAACGTTAGTATTCGGTTGAGCGACCGCGTTTCTGTCAAAGGTGAAAATGCAGTAAGTCAACCGAATACCGCCACGCTCTTCTTTCCGCGTTGTTTTTTAAAACTTTGCTTTATTAAATTACAGCGCCTGTACAATGATAATAGCAATAAGTTTTCTAAAACTAATATTGCTTACTATAAATAATAAGGTTTTATTAATAAGTTGCGATTTAATGTAAATATAAAAATTATAAAAGTTCACGAGAATATTAAAAGCAATGTTGAAATTTATTTAGTGTTATTAGTGAATTGAAGCATTTGGTACTGAAAACGTCAAGAAATACTGAACATGATTATGTCAATGCGCTTCAGGTCCTTGGAAATAATTTGCGGTTAACACTATAACTCATAATTACATATGGAATGTTTAAATGACAGAAGTGATCGCATGTAAACCATAATTTACTTATGTAATGTTGTTTGAAGCATACATATTTAGTGAATTTCATTATATACCCAGGGTTAATATGATGATTTGTTATGATGATGCTCTGACGAAAAAATGCTGTTACCCTAATCTGTATTTATGATATAAGTTAAGACAGTTTCTTTTTATTCTCTATTAATGATAATTAATTACTTAATTTCTTTAAAAACATAATTTCTTTTTAAACGAAATCGTAACAACAGCAATGTTCAGCTGGTGATTAGAATTACATCTGCTCGTACCAACATGTTGTTAGTCACGATTTTAAATAATAAACCTCCCTATGTTCCTTACCTTGAGACAAAAGACTTTAAGTCTCTTCGCACCAATAATTTCACTAGTTTCTAATCTTTTTAATTCCGTAAATACATAGATTAAAATGTTTTTTGCACATTACTCTTCTATATTTTAACATAATGAGATTATTATTTTCAGCAAACAGTGGAGCAATGGCGCATAGCTTTCTGGACAGTTTTCATAGTCCTCGTTGGTACGAATATTGTTTATATTATATGGGGATCAGGTGAACAGCAGTGGTGGGACGACGTAGAGAAACATGGATATCCACAGGGATGGATGCATGGTACCTTCAAGAAACGACCGCAGGATACAGAAAAAAAAGTTGTGGTTCCAAAACATGATCATTCGCCTGTATCAAATGACTAAAAATAAATATAAATTTGTGTTGTTGTTATCGTACCTTTAAGTGTATACATTAATAAAAGTGTTTATTTTTATTATAACAATCACCATGTTTATAAGCAAGTGCTTGGATCTACGTACAGCAGTAATTGACTTGTTGATATTCAAAATTTCAATTTATTAATATTAAGGTAACTGGTAATAATTCTCTTTAGTTAAAGAGTAGTATGCAAATATGTGTGATAGTATTAGAACAATGACTCCATTAATGTTAAAACATCTTATGTTTTACGGCGACGAGCATAATGTGATGAAGAAATAAATTAGCACTAAACTTTTGGAGGCAGGCGTATCCAAACCAGGTGAACGTCCTTCCTATTTCATAGTTAAGTAAAAAAAAAAAGCAACGAGGTATTATGATCTTTATTTTAATATACTTTTAATATATCAGCGTTTTACGCTATGATATTGTTCTTAGGAATGATTTAGTGATACATTATGAAAGCTATACTTAGGTATAATGACGAACACACGTTAAAAAGGTCAAGTAATTCTATCGATGTGATTGAGCACCTCGAAAAGTACACACATGATCATTTTATGTTATAGATCATGGGTTTAGAAAAGACAAAGATCGAATTTTGCACCAATGATATAATTTTAAAGGATTAACATTTAGAGGAAAATTGTTAAACTTATAACTTCTAATTAAGTATAAAATTAATGAATGGGAACAAATTATTAAGTTTTTATAAATTGAAATAGAGATGATACAAAAGACGGCATCGGTAATTATCGGTATATTTAATGGTCCGGCTAAATGCTGAGGTTAATTAAATACCCATTTTAACCGTGTAGACGTAAACGATACTATAAGAAAGATTTTGCAACTACGAACCGCACTTATTATAGTCTTCTTTATCCTCGCTAAGTATTCGCAAGAGGCTGCTACTTCAGCTATATCGTAGAAAGCCGAAGCCGCAATTAAAGGCATCATTAACCTACTTTACTATCTCAAAGTAAATCTCTCTTATTATATTTAAAGACCATAGTGTTTATTACGATAATGTTTTTAATCGTTTATTGTTCATCATCTGTAACTGCATGCGTTGTGACATAGAGGTCCCCGGTTCGATTTTTAGGTCACACATTACGATATTAATGTGATACTCCTATCCACAAACTTTATAAAATTCATAAAATCATAACTGTGTTCCGGCTGTTATTATACAAAATTCTGAATTTTCTGAGTTTGACGTATTGTCTCTTAACGTTGTGTGAGAAAGTAAGGTCAAGTTTAAGTTCGTTGTAGATAAAAGAAAATCATTTTGCAACTTGTTGGGATGAGTGTACACTTTGCGATTTTAAAATGAAATTAATATTACGCTTATGCTATGCCTTTAACGCGTCTGCAATAAGTAATGGCGGGAATTGATCCGAGGCTGCGCGCGCGCAACTCTACAAGCAGTCGAGTGTCGACCGCTCTAAAGACGCTTGTTTTAAGACGCACGGTTTATTTGTGACATAAGTTGAATGGGAAACCGTTTGCAGTGCAAAGAGAACAAACAAAAACTTATTAAACAAAACATACGTAAGTATATTTAATATACAGGACATGTAGACATACATTTTTAATTAATTATAAACTAGTACGTAAACATAATTGTTCTTGATTTTAAGTGAAATTGAAGTTTCCGACCGATTTGATCGCTATTTATATGACTTTTTGGTTTTATAATTAGTATTACACAATTTAGCACTCATTACTTAAAATCCAGAAAACATTTCCATAGATCAAAATTTTGGAATATTCTTATCAGAAATAAATAAGAATGTTTTCTTATCTCTTACCCGAAAAACTATTAATTAACCTTACATACTTTCTAATAACGTCCTATTTCAAGAATTTAATATGTTGTAGAAATGACCTTGACTACTACCAAATTGTTCAGAGGTTTTGGCGTGAAAATGTTGCTACTTTTTATATATTTTCTCATTTATAACATCTGTTCGGAAGTATAGACTTGGAATGAATAGATGGCAGCTAAGTTATTTGAGATATTTTTATAATATTCGATAAAACGTTGCGGAGGTACAGGCGTATGTTAATAAACTCGTCGCCATGCACTTATTGTAGTGGTTTAAATATTTTATAATGAGATTATTGTTATACTTCCTTACTGTGAACTATAAATATGAATGGTATACTATGCAATGAAGATCTTTCATGTCGTTTTATGAAAGTGTATTTCCTGATAAAAGTCGCTTTGGCCCAGATGTCGTTTTTATAATTTCGTAAAGCCTCTTATCAAGCACATAAATAATATGTAAATAACGTGCAAACAACAAATGGGATTATAATGTAAGAGCTAATATAATAAATAGATCTTGCCCCAAGTTCTGTGATATACAGCATGTGTACTTTTTGTATAATAAAACTAAACCTTTATATTACTAGTATTGTTGACTGCTAAACTGTACATGTGAAATAAAACATGAAAGAGTATCTTAGGAGATAATTTAAATCAAAAAGTCAAAATTTATATTATGTACATGATTTTTAAATACACAAAAAAAACATGAACATGAACTTTGCTAAGGTAGAAATATTTTGCTTGTTTTCTTATCTAAGATTTCTCATAAAAAAATATATCACTAATTTAAAGAATAAAGTACTAAAAGGTTTTTGTTGTAGATAGCCAACTATTTTATTTCTTTTTGTGCACAAATTCATAGTTTCTCATAACAGTTTATTTCTCATTTTTGATATAACTTATTTACTTTATTTGTTTTCTTTATAACAGAATATTAGCACAAAATGCGTCTTATTTAAAAAAAAACCAAATCACATTTTTCCTTATTACGAATACAAATACGCAAATCGGTAGCCATATTATTGATACTATTTTGACAATAAATATTTTAAGTGACATTAAATTATTAGTTTATTTCCATTCTTTTTGTTCCAAATCTGCCATTCGAGAATCGCTCTTATGACATTCCGTGTCTTATAAGTGCTAAAGCCTCTGTTTGACCACTGAGCCGACTGTATAGCCATGTTGCAACATGTTTATAAACACATGAGTGCGTGTCGACATATTTAATTCAGTTATAATTTACGCAAGTTCCTTGTAAGTTAATAAGCATTTAAAGCCTATCTCTTGGTAAGAGGAAAATACGCTTCAATAATAGATATCTTTTTAATTGCTTCTCGGACACTTGAATTGAGTAAAACAATATTCTAATATATAAAAAAATAAGTGTTTTCGTTAGAACTTAGTGTTTGTTTTTTGATAACTTTACTTCATTTAAATATACATAATTCTAAACTTAATGCGCACCGACATAAAATGATGTATATAGTGATTATTAATGGAAGCATGATAATGATTGTGTTAATCATATATATGGTACCATTCTTTATTTACTGATGATACAATAGTTATTGTACTACTCTGCAGCAACCATTTTTGTTTATTTCCTTTTAATATAAAAGTTATTTTATGATCGACAACGGATTAACATTTTATCTCAATTTCACTGATAATGTAGCTGAATAAGCTGACTCTTGTCTGTATAAAATACTCTGGATATTGTTCAGCTAGATCACACAAAGAGGATCAACAAAACTATAAGGGTTCACAGAATCAAGAAGAAAAGCTACTGCTAGTTTTATTCCGCCTTATGTAGCATCAGAATCGAAGCATGAACCAGTGTGTCATAAAGCTAACAGCATTAAGCGATTATAAAATTAATATACAGTTGGTATTTTATTGCAGTTTTAAAATTTCTGTATTATAACATAAACCAGCCAACAATCTAGTAAATATTTTTTAATGATCAGTAATTATACTAACTATTGCGTCGTAAAGCCTCAAAAACATTTGTTTTTGTTTACTACTTTATTATGTAGTAGTAGAAATGTGCAGCAGGTATATTACCAAAAGGCAAATCTTCAGTACATTACATTTTGAAAAAAACTACGTTTAAAAATAAACCTTTGAATGTAATCTTTTAAATATTGCTTTACTAGATTTTAACTTAATTATTTTACAAATAATTTTTTACTATAGGCTCTTATGCATTTTAAGTTAAAAGCATGACATTGACTTGATCAATAGTCGCATTCCATAGAATAGACAAAAGTAGAATGAAATATTTGTATCATAGACCCGACAGATTAAATTCTGATACTGTATTGTATAATTTATTATATAAACGGTCGGTATAACTTAACTCCCTTCTGTTATCACTGAATAGATAAAGTTATTGATAAATGATCCGATCAATGGTTTAACGGAGAAATATATATTTAGCGTAACATAGATACATATCATAATAAACCGCGGCTATCCGTCACAGAGTACAACTAAGTTGATTTTTTATTTTCCGGTCTAGATAAGTAACAGTCTAGTGTTATGACTGCAGTGATCTGTCCTTCGCAATAATAATAAGTGCTCTTTGCAAATATCAAAGGCTATGTACAGGTTACTCTAAAGCTAAACGGTACTGTTTTTTATTGTTTTATGACTCCATATGATCTTTAAAGAAACAGTGATAGTTCAGTTTATAGTTTTCGCTTCACACAGTAGATTGAAGAAAAGGAAAATATCGTAACAGTAATCTTCCAAAAAAAAAAACCAATTATATAAAAGGCATGTGATTCTATCCTCGTGATAGAAGACCCTCAGTTCTAACTGTGGGCAGATTAAGTAGGTTACGTTATAACCTTCACCATTTTTAGATTATTGTTATAGGTCATTGAATTAGTATTAATACAGCCATATCTTTCATTTGAGGTTGTCTTAGATCGTCTTCGAAATAAACCAGTTATTAGTATTTCTTATTAAATTGATGCTTACTGTTGCTCATTAGTTATACTAGCAAGTTATAAGGAATTTAATAACAAAATCTTAAAAAAACTATTAATCAAATTAAATATGTAAGAATTATATTTTTCGTGTATAATTTTAACAAAATTTATGTATATTGAGTAAACAGTAACACATAATTCATTAAAATTTTTCATTTTCATTCTCGATAAGTAAAATTACAATCACGCTGTCAACCCTTTTCAATACTTAATTACAAAAGTCCACAAAATTTATAATAGATAAACGTTTCGTGATACGTTGGGCAGATTATTATCTTTTTAAGCTAAACATTATTTAGTAAAAAGTACTACAAATATACGTGTAATGAGTTCAGTGCCTGTTTTCCAAGGAAAGAACACGTATAAAACACAAGTGGTGTAATATCTTAAATAAACAATGATAATGCTAATGTTATTATTATCGCAAATATTACAAACCGCAAGTCGATGTGAAAAATCTATTACATTACATGAACGAGGTGTAAGTAAATATTTTAACGAAGATGATCTCACTATTTGTTAATGTGATAAATCAGGTGTTTTCGTCGTAGTATCTGAAGTATTTATCTGATTTCTAGTGCCTCACTGATTAAAATATCGTTTTGATTTTTTTTACGCAACCTGTAGTGGCAACTCTTACTTTTCAATAAATCTTTTCCTTCATGTCTTATGGTTCCATTTTCCTTTTACCAAAACGCCTTATATATTACTATTAGTTACGGAACTCTTTACCGACGTACCCGTATATTCGTTTTGCTAAATCGCAACTTGCATACCTAAGATACCTAACTTATTACTATCATTAATTTTAAATTCTTTGTGCCAATTTCTTGCTACACTCATACACAATACACAACAACTAATGCATCTGTCAATAATTATTTACTGCAATACTATGTTTTGTTTGGTTACGGTTTATTTAAATCTTCTTTTTTATTGGGCTATCGGGAAATGATTGCTTCTTGTGCAATGAGACTATTTGTAACCTATATATAATATAAATTATTACTATTATGTAACCCATTGTTGTATTTAAGTCTTTTTGTACATTGCTGCTGTTTCATCATCTGTAAAATTATCCTGTTTGTGTCTAAAATACCAAAAATAAGAATTCGAGAGCACAATAGCGCAATAATTGCAGATAAATAACTTAAATGACGACCTTAAAAAAATATTTATTAAAGTAATTGTTTAGCTGTCTCTCCTTCTCATATTTTAGTGACGTCAGCGACGAAAACGCTTTGGTATATAACGTTCACACATAACACGAATCATTTGATTATTAATTAATATTAAGCGATCTTTGCTAGTTAAGTATTAAACGCAATATATATTATTTCATCTTATAGTTTATGGAAAAAAATAATCGCGAAGAACGATAATGTGGCTTTTTTGTTTTCTATATTGACTTTGTATGTTATGTGCCTTTTTACTTTAACTGAAAGGAAAAACTCCGCTGGATAAATAATATCTGTGAAAAGGGAATACCCTTCCTATTTTTTATTATAACGCAAAATACCTTACGAGTTGCGAAATTTTGCACGGACACAATTCGCAATACGACTTATTTCGCGATGAAGATTATA
Organism: Pachliopta kotzebuea; assembly: GCA_018246255.1. Taxonomy (NCBI): domain Eukaryota; kingdom Metazoa; phylum Arthropoda; class Insecta; order Lepidoptera; family Papilionidae; genus Pachliopta; species Pachliopta kotzebuea. Next base: position 4,639 of record DWLS01001072.1, on the reverse strand, counting down.
TTATAGTAAACATTTAAAGTAAAAATATTATAAATTTCTTTATTTCAAGAGATCTTGCTAGGTCCACGATGCTTATAGGGGAGCTTTGTCTATGAGTCACTACTTTGGGCATGCGGGTTTGCGATTGTTTGCGAGTTTAGGTAGGAATAAAGAGATCTGAGAGGAATTTGGACTTTTGAGAGAAATATTGGAAATGTACAAGAGTAGTAAAGTAATTGGATATTATTATTTGGAATTTTATTGGTAGTAAATAGTAACAGCCGTGGTCTTCGAGGACGCGTACCCGTATTCATCAAAGAGATGAACCCACTGAAGGGATACGTAAAACTGAGGACCTCGTTTGGTGGACGAGTTCCAGCTGTGGACTAAAAAAGACTAATGATGGTGTTAGTTAGGTAATACTGTGTTCTGGTTAGAAGAGCGTTGTAGCTGGTGAAATTCCTGGAGTAATGAGACTTAAAATCATAACTTTCAAGGTGTTCAATAGAACGTTATAACAAACTATATTACCATCGGCTTTTTTCGTTCAATATCCATAGAAGACTTACAAGATTTTCGACTAGTAAGAGACACAGTTATTGCTCACGATACTACCTAAGGTTATTTTCTCTCTGCAAGTTCATTCCTGATTTTTATGTTACATCGGATCTTTCTGTTATATCTAGGGACATTAAAAGAGAATAAAAGATTTTGCAAGACTTGACTGTCTTCGCTGTATAAACTCACCGTAAGGAGATTGTAAAATATACTTGCATGTGTACAAAAACAACCTTATTCATCTGTCGTTAAATATCATAGAGAGACAGGATTATAAAATACAATATTTATAGCTATTCATTGTTTTATACGGATGTTAGAGTCATTTACAAATCAGGTAACAAAGTTATAATTCATTAAGTAATTATTTCCGTTACTTGTGTACGACGTTATTCGTTGTTGGAACTTCTTTGCTTTAAATTACGATGTATTACAAAAGGATTGCATTTATTTCATGTCTCTGCAATACGACACTAAATCATGATACTTCACTTTATACCATGACAGCATAATCAAGTTAATTTGTAATGAAGCTTTACAAATCGAAAAATATTATTACATGCAGTATTGTTTAACAGTAATAAGTTCTACTGTGGCTCTTTCACAACCTTCCTATAAAAAATAACCACCAATTCAATAACTTCGCTTGTACGTAATAAGCAAACGTGCTTGAATTATAAAAACACCTTAAAATTACTTAGTTTCAGAAAAAAAAAATATAGTCACGATAGCATAGCCTAGCGTGTTTAGAAGTTGCTTTTATGGTACTTTTAAAAATTAAATTTTTTTCTTTAAATCATGTATTAAGGAAATCGAAGCGACGTTGGGAGTTAAGCGATATTAAAAAGATAAATATTTATTATTTATAGTGATTATACTTGGTATTGAACTCATATTTTTGAATAAAGGTTGTACGTAGAGTATTGTGTAAATATTACTGTTTATTGGTTTGAAGAGTGCTGTAACTAGTGAAGTTACTGAAAGAGCCAGACTTAATATCTAATGTCTTCCAGACGTCGAGCACAATGTGCTTAGTAAACTTCTTAAATATCACTTCATTGTTCTAGGCAGGCGTATATCTAACTACTAGATAAGCAACCCATTAATTTTACCACTTACTTAAAAACTGTTAATTTGTTAAAGTTATAAAATTTAATGCATTTCTTTGTTCCGTTGCCTTCAAGAATAATAATTCGAATGAATAAAATATTGTTAAGAACTATTATAATAAAGGTCTTGTTGAGGAAATAAAGTGTTCCAAGAAGTTTTGGAATTTGTGGTATCATTTCCTTATAACAATGAAACAGATCTTATGGGTTATTATAAAATCATTATCAAAACTACAAAGGTTCAACGTGTTTTTATAAAGTCTTTGTTCAATTAAAACTTATAGTCATTTTTCAAAGTAACTGTTACGTTAAAAAGTTTTATCCAATTTTTAAGATTTTATCGCTGTTTTTTACTTAGAATTAATTATTGTATCTATATAAGTCGAAATGAGATAATCTCGGGGTAGGTTTGTTGAAATGAATTTAAATTTGCGGAAAACAATGCAAATATGTGCTGACCCTGTTTAACTGGGTCACCGGATTTTCCTTGAACATACCAGATTCAAATACCCTGTCAACTATTTAGGCATATAAAATACTTGTAAATCGTAGTTTAAGTTGATACTTTTTCACAGTTTACATTTTTTATATTAATATCGCTTATATTTTACCCTCTATAATTGGAGCTAGGATTTAATAAAAACAACACTTTACTTGTTGTCTGAGGTATACATGAATTGAATTACAAAGATAATGTCGTATTTAATCAGTTTTCTTGTGCTGTCAGTCAAAAAATTAGTTTCGCTATACTTAATGTACCTTGTTTAAGTTCAAATCTCTTGAATGTCACAATAATGGTAATATCTCAAAGAAACAAAGGGATGTATTTAAAAAATAAATATATTTTACTAAAAGCTGCGGAATCACTTTAAATAAAAACCCAACTCGGTATTGATTTTTTTTTACTAAGTACTGTGTAATTTTATTTAAATGAGTTCGTGTTAAGAGTAACGTTGAAATTTGAGGCTATCAGTTCTTTAGTTTCAGAACTTGGGGGAGGTCGACGGGCTGATAAAAAAATAACTGTACTTGGCGTGCGCTATATACATTGAAATTTAAACATTAGTGTGTGTTTGTCTATTATTATGTCATAGCAAGAGTTTATTTGTGTGTGTATTGTTTATATTACATAAATATGGCAAAGGTAACTCCTCCTTTATCTGAAATTGTTCGATTGAAATCTAGGTAAGTTTAATATATTAATTCTTTAATTTTTTTTCTATTTCATATTATGTTTGTACTTTCTGAATATTCATAATGTCAACTGTTAGCCGACCACTGCTGGTCGTAGGTCTTTTGTAAGGTGTTAAACGAAACGCAGTCTTGTGCTGTTTGGGTTCAGTTGCCTTTATAATTCTTTTGATGTCCTCTGTCCGCCTTAAGTCTCTCAAATATTATTTAGATATAAATAAATAAAGTAGAAATATTCAATAATATTAATAAAATAGCTTTTTACTCAAGATTTTTGATTATTTACGTAGTTTTTGAATGATTGCAAAATTTGGCTACGATTAGCTCACTGGTTTCATTCACTCTTCTTTTAAAGACTTACATTCAATTATTGAACTGAAAAGAAAAAAATACGTAATGTCCTTGAGTATGGATTTATCAACAAAAGAGAAGGACGTCCGGTGGTAAAAGGACGATTCCGGAATTAGATCATCCAGTGTTTGTGCACTTTCTCCAAAATGGTTTCGGTAGACTTGTGGTACTAACACCACTAAGGTAACTGATTACTACGACTATTACTTCAGTATTCTCAGCTTTCTCATGGCCATGGATTGAGTTAGGCTATTAAACGTCCCGTAATAAAAAGTTAAAATAAAGACAAGGCAAAAAATTCTATAATTTTAAATTTATTAAGTGTGAAATTAGGGGCTTTGTTAAGAGTTTCAAAATGACCTAAAGGGCAATAAAGAGGGATATGCTCGGAGTATCTCTGCGCAATCAAATCAGATATTCAGTAGATCCGTAGACGAACTAATATTATCGACATAGTTCTAAGGATTGCTAGGCAAGTCGCAATGGGCGAGGCACATGTTCGAAGGTCAGCCAAAAAAAAGGAACTTTTTTATGTATCAATATCATAAAAATAAACTTGATAAATATGGTACATTTCAATTTTAACTTTTGTAATTGTCCTTAGAGAATGTTAAATAGTTTTTCATATTAAATTCGCTTGTTTCGTGTAACTACGTTGACTTCTCGTTTCATGAAATATGTTTCATGGTAATTAACACATTTGCCCTTGTAATGTAAGCAAACATACGTATTACGAATTTATGGCGTAAACCATTGGAATTTCAACGGCATTCACTGTTTATTATTTCATGTGCGTATAATACAAACAATTTCTAATGAACCTTACTGGTACAACCATTGTTTTTAATTAAAGAGTTATTTTGTGTCATTTCCAATACGTAGAGAATTCATTAAGTATTATTGTTTTTGTCGTATAACGCAATGATGACTCGTTTCTTTAATCTAATATATTTGTTCTAATCAAGAGAACTTAATTTATTGCCGCTGTTACCTGCGAATAACATGTTTTATTGTTAATTGGCGTCAACGTTTAATACATGTAGTATACAACAATTTTACGAATGTGTATATATGTTAAAGCAAATGATAAAACCAAAACTTTTTTTTCTCTTTGTTAACCATATCTTTAAAAATAGTCATTGATTAAATGATCTTGGGAATGTGATTTCTTACTTGCAGGTCTCGTTAGCTAGACACTCTTGTAGATTCCTTTATAGCATCTATTTCTGTCTTCAAACATTAGTACATATGTTTTAGAATAAAGGGTATCTTAGGAGATAATATTATTGTGTCATCTTCTATAAGGCGATTTGCTGATCAACGAATATTTCAATCGTAACAATTGGTTTGGCTAGCATTATTAACTAAGATTTTTTTTTTTTTTTTTTTTTGTTGGGGTGTTGTGGATGGTTTGGGCCCCCATTATGGGGGGTTATACAAAAACCCGCCCC
>DWLS01001071.1:0-24001 GCA_018246255.1 Pachliopta kotzebuea | reverse complement strand
AAACTCATTTTTTTTCTTCGTTTTTTTTTTTTTTATTTAATTTCTGCCTACATCTTTTATTTTTTTTTTTTTTTTTTTTTTTTTTTTTTTTTTGTTTTTTCTTTAATGTTCGTATTTGTAGTTCTATTTGTGTATGTGTATTTTTAGGCAGACTAAAATAAATATTTTCTTTCTTTCTTTCTTTCTTACCAATGAAATACCATTAGATAGAAGGTTTGGAGATTGATTATCCGGTACTAAAAAATCAGCAAAATTATTACGAATTGATTGGTTGAAGAGCTTTTATTTTAATATTGCAAATATAGTCTTTGGTTTTTACCGTAATATGTACCAGGGCTTTCTAATTTAAGGTGTATATGTTTTTTTTGTAGAAAGAACTAATGTGTTATAGCACAACGAAACATTTCAATTGACCTCGAGTTCTCTCTAGAGTATCAAAAAGCAAACAATTTTCCTCAACCCTTTATATAATTGGACCATGTTAGGCTTTAGTAAATATTTCTACATTTGTTAAACCTGGTCTATTTTTTTAAGTTAGTATATTTGTTAATTGTTCTTCTTCGCCTTTCATTAAAGAAAAGGTGGTCGTAGAAATATATTTCATGCAAACATAAGATATCTGTGATAAAAAATTATCAAAGGTATAAATTTATAATAAAAAAAATCACATTTCATTCTGTACTGGATAAACATACAACTAACACTTCGATCAATATCTTTTAGCCTTTGATAGCCTGTTTTCAAAAATAATTGACTCGGATACCGACGAAATTTCCGTTAATCAGATCATTGGGATATTAATTCAACAGCTTATTAAATAAATGAACATCTTTTAAAGGCTTGTAATTATCAAAAATTCAGAGATAAAATATACAAATTGTATAATAAATTGAATGAGTCTTTAATAGCTTTGCTGTAAATTACCCGAACCTACACCCACTGTCTGCGCTAGGGTGACCTCATTGAATTAGAAAGACACCTTCGTTATAATAATTCCTAGGGCTGTCGTGACACCGAGCTTCCAAAATTGATTAGAGTAGAATTAATAACCGTATCTAAAGTGATAAGGATTTATTACGTGTAATAGTTGGTTTGTGCTATTCTGATCTAGGCTCAGTTAAATAGGGTAAGCAAAGTTGAGGGTTGCCTAAAATAAGTAAGACTACGTCTGACTGATATATAGATCATGATTTAGTCATTTTCATAAATCTGATGTTCATAAATTATGGATAACATAATATCATTAGTTTCTTTACTGTTAAAGCTATTGTAAGATTAATTTCAATATTTGACTAGAAATATTACAAACCCTTTAACATCTGGATGTTCCTCCAGATGAAATATGAAGCTTTGTGGCAAGCTGGCCAGTCCGGCACAAATCCAGGCGATTAAGAGTGCTTTCCTCACCCGAGCCTCCCAAGTTACGTTTAGTGGTTTTAAAATTGCGTAGTATCTGTAAAATTGACAATTTCTCTGTAAGGTTTGGTTAGGTTTTCTAGAAAAATGTGATAAGAATTATAGATTAGCTAAAGATTGAGATTGTCTATTAGGTGTTTACTAATCGTCTAAAGTCTCAATACAGATCTCTAATTTCGTGAATGTCTACTTTTGCAAGTTGCTAATATTGTGTGCAATCTACTAAACTTTGTAGTGTTGTAGAAATTTTGTAGATAAAAGTTTAGAAAACTAAAGAAATGGCCTCTGCTTGATATTAATAGTTGAAAAATTAACTCGCCTGTCGACTGCGATACATATGAGCACGAAGCTAGAGAGATAGAGGCCGAAGGTCCTCGTGAACATCATGAGGCGGCACATGAAGTCGCCGGCCAGCCATTGCACCGTCCCCGCCCACGCGATCTCCAGCGGCATCATGAGGAATGTCACCTGTTCAACCACCGCATTGAAGACATTTCACGATTCAAGCTAATATCATAAAAATTAATAATAGACCTCAACAATCAAGATTTGTGTATTTGTAATAAATATTCACCAAAGCTCTCATGTATTTTGATTACCCTGTACAAATATTTAACAAAAATTCTACATCGTGATTAAAGTAGGGTAACTACCGTACACAAAATAATATTTACAGACTGATGTTATTATATTTATAATGAAGATTGTTAATTAAAAGTTCTTACCATAAGATCCGCCACAGCTAAATGCATCAGCAGTATATCTAACCTACTCGTGCGAATTGCTCTCCTCCTCTTCAGTAAAATGGATAACACCGTCAAATTACCAGTCGCTGATATGATCATAAGTACTGAGTAAACTGTTATAGATACCATGTGACCATGATTAAATCGCATATCCAATGGCAGCTCATTGCTTGTGTTCAAATGCGTCCAGTTTTTCTGCGAAGCTCCTCCTGGCCCCGATACTTTCTCATCTATATCCATTGTCAATTATATTCAATGATTTCCATTAACAAATAATATCATCTTGTAATATACAATATACATTTTCTAGCCAATGTTCAAAAGCAGCAAATTGATTGAACTACGCCTGAAACGAAGAAGAAAATTTCGCATGGGATAAGAAACATAATGACTTTTATTCAAAGAATTATTATTACAAAAGATGAAATTTTTGTAAAAAGTACTTGATGTAAATCTCAAAATGTTTACAAACGCGGTATAGCTTCACTACCGAGAAGATTGGAAAAAGTTAACAAACATAGTAGCATATCTGTATTTTAATTAAAAGTGAGTACACTTTGAAAATATATGCCTCAAATTTGAATATAAAATACGAAAAAATTTTTACCCTTATCAAAATCATGAAAACAAAAAAAAAAACGATGAAAAGTAACCAAAAATTTTTATAGGGTTTCGTATTACTGGAAGATTGTATTTCACAATATTATACAATTCTGATATTGTACAATTGATAATGTTTCGAAAATCTATTAAAATTTTGATTAGCAAAACAAGGGAAAAGTAGGGAATATCTGATTTCAATTATTTTTAAGATAAACCAGATTTCCAATGGGAATGTGAAAATTAAATTTCACCAATATGCGAATATTCAATTTAGTAATAAAACTTAATTTAAAATACTCAGCTTCGTTGTATCTGAGCTGTCAATTGAAGTCAGATCCAGAAAAGTGAAAAGTTTTAAGTCAATTTTGTTGGGAGAAACGGGATTAATGAAAGTCGGTAACTCGGTTACTTGTCAGCATGTTGCGGTAATTAGCCGCTCCAAATAGAATTTGTTTTGTCATTATAATAGGGATATTGGGTAATTAGAATAGCATATCGTTTCGCAAATGGAATTAAAATAATAAATTCCATCATCACATTAGATACCACGGTTGTGATTCAGATTGGCAAACGTAGTATACAAATAAATATCACAAAACGCTGCCACTCCTTTTTGGAACTGTTTCTTTTTTTTGAAAGAATGGTGGTAGAATTTTCAAATATTTTCCTCTTAATTTTTGTTTGATAAATTTGGAAATTTATTTGTGTTTTTTTACAGATAGGATTATTTCGATCTTTCCCTCATATCTCGTACGTTTCTGTAATGATGAATATTAAATACAAAAATAAAAGTTTCTCGGTTATGTTTTGTACGAACAAATAATTGGGATTTTAAATGTTCTCAAAGAACTTTCTACTTGAAACTTTTACTACAAAGTTTTGAGCACCTGTTCTAAAAGTTGAGTCACACCTGAACGTGGGGAAAGTAGTTAAAAGTTTCGTGAAACCATTAAAGGTTTTAATAGGTGTTATAAAATAATTTTTAATTAATATTTAGTAATAACATGATGGAACTAGTATGTAGTAAGTAATAATAAAATGATTTAATCGTAATGATGTAATGCAAATATATTCAAAAAATACGAATGCGTTGATTTTATTACTGAAGAATATTAACTTCTATAATCCAACTCCCTTTTCAATATTTATGTAGTTTGCCTTTTCGGCTTTGGAAAATAATAAATCTAACTTTTTCAATTGTTTTATAATTGTATTCGCTGGAATCGAAGAGATTGTATTGGATTATAGATTTGAATTACAGAAAATATTCTTAAGAAAATTCACATTTTCTATTTCTATTCTAACTTTACCCTACTTCTGTGCATCCCCTGTGTTTATTCAGTTAAAATTTGGCACTATTAAATTTATCTGATTTTACAGCCTCATTAGAATCGAAGTCCTTTAATTCGAGGTATAATGTCTTAAGACTAGATTATTTATTTAAAATAATAATTTATACTTTATTTAAAGTAAAGTATTAAATTTTAAATAACTGCCTCAAAAGCCTCAATTTCGAGTGTCTTTCAAGTTGCTGCGAACGATTGTTTAGGGTTACTTAAGAGCACTCAGTTGTCGGTGAGGGCAGTCTTCAAGTTCATTATATAACAATCAATACTGTTTTATATTTATTGAAAACGTATTTCCACTTGTTTGTTTATCAATACACTGCTTCTATTTTAATACCGCCGACGTAAACAATACAAAATATTGGCAGAATTGTAAATTATCTTTAAATTAAGAAATAAATAAGTACGAAAACAATGAAATTAATCTAATAACAAGATTACTGTTTAATACCAATATTGATTCAGTCTCTGGTTCAATTCCAGAGGTACATGAGGTAATATGTGGATTACGGCAGCGTTTTTTGAAATTGGGTAACTAGCTACTATCTTAATTATTCTGTAGAACTGCTACATTCGTAAGTTCATTATGTATGCAACATTTTATTGTCCAGTAAAGTTATACAGATACTGTATTCTAATAGTATTGAAGACAATTTCATTTATTTATAGCATCGTATGTATCTTGAATATTAATTAAAAAGTGTTTTCTTAACAATAATGTCCAACAGAGAGCAATTCTTAGATCCTATATGTAGTTATTTATTAGCTAAAACTTTAAAATTTATCGTAGTTCTTATAATTTTTTAAATAAAATTTGATTCTACTTATTTTATCGACATGATTTGGTGGTTAAATAGCATTAGGTATTAGACAAGTTTTATCATTCATTAACATTTTTCAGACACGGTAACTCCGTTTCTTTTTTTTTTTATAACTTACAGTTAATCAAACAGGACATTGCCTTCATGTTTGTATATAATATAATAAAGTATAAGTATTTATACAAACTAAAGTTTATATTACTAATTTATATGCGATTTCAATTGGATGCATGTTGTGTGTTAGCTCAATAATAAAATATTAAGAATGCTAAAATGAACGGAAAAGAGAAAATAGTAGAGAAACAACTAAAAGAAGATTAAGACAAACTAACACATCATTATTATTCGCTTTATATATGTTGTATATATATGTATATATATATATATATACTTTGAATTTTGCACGTTGTATAAAGCTGAAGTTTAAACTAAAACTGCTTAATTAAGGCAAATGCAAATAGTGCTTTGAGGATGCCTCACGGGCTATTTGTAGTACTCACCGCTTTGGCGCCAGATGCCAATGACTAAGTTCTAGACTTTTTTGTCTGATATACTTAATTTTGTTCTTTTAATTTCATTCTATCTAATGTATATAGCCTAAAGTTTTTCAAAACAAAATACTCTTATTATTATTCTTTTTGTTCTGGTAGTGAAAATAAATTAACTCGTCACCCCATGGAGAAAATTTAAGGCAGATATACTATTGTTTTATATAGTGTGGGCAAATTTTTGTAGGTGGGTAAATTTTTGCAGTAGTATTATGAGATATAACAAATATATTTCCCTTATAAGACATAAGGACATTAACAAAGATTTGTGTGTTTAAATTGAAATAAAATGGATTTGTACCGATGTACTCCGCCGTTAAACTTTGATGAGTTAACGCGCAATATTTAAATTATGCATTTACATGCAAACAGCTTTAAAGGCATCGCTTGCTGAAGTCTACGTAAATTCATTCGTTTGCATATTTCATGATGTAATAACTTAATATGTTTTATACATGAAGTTATTGGAAGTGAGTTCATATTAATATCAGTTTAATTGATATTTGCTTTTCTTATTTATACTAAAGCGGTGACTACATTTGGTAACTAAATTTTGTTATAGACAACGAGTTAAAGATTGATCTTTTTTAAATAATGTTTAAGAAATTCTATTTTTTTATATAAATTTTACAATGTTTCTTCAACATCTAACCTAAGGAGTAGTAGAAATAAAAATATTTTATTTAGTCTAATTATTTTTTTTTAGAATCGAGAACTTTAGCCGGTAGTATATATTTTTTCTATACATCTTCTATATATCTTCTCTATTGAATTGATGATCGTCATGATCACGTGTCTTATAAAGGATTCCAAACGACGTAAAAATAAATAATGCAATAAATGCGATAAAATTTAGTATTAATAAACATTTAATACTTACATTAATATTAAAACTCATAGGTAATATTAAAAGTCAATATTTTATTAACTTTATAACATGGACACTGAGCAGCAGACATTTTGAATTAATGCCAAACATACTGCAAAAGATAATTAAAATATATTAAACAATGAATCTTTACTTGATTGTTATAACTTTTTACTAATATTTATAAAACAGTGTATAATGTCTATAATCTTATAGAAGTAGACGAGGCTACAAAGTTTTGAATACGGGCATTTATTAATTTTACCTGGAGGCCTAAAAAGAAAAAACTTAATACATTTTACTACAGTAAAATAAAGTTAAAATGAAATTGGAAAATAAAAATATACGAGTATCCCTCTTGTTTAAAGAGGGACTCAGCGGGGAATGCTTTTAAAAAATATATTGATGAAAGCTTTTTATGCAATTTACCATACACGAATTAAATAAAAAACTTTTAAATAATAAATTCTGACCTTTTTAAGCAATAAATTAATGCCAATCATTTATCAGTACAGCCGATTTATCTAATATCTTAAAAGGTCTATTTATGCAGTTTGACTTTCGAATAAAAAATTAGAAAACAGATAATACCTTAATTTTAAATATGACAATTTCATTACTTAGATTTTTAATACCTGTTGAGATTTTAAGCCTTTTACCCACAAAGAGAGTCAAGACCATTTATCTGATAGACTAGATATCATCATTATGTGGACATCCACGGAAGCTGTTGTTCTTGAAACATTTCGATTTTCCTATGTTTACAATAAGATGAAGCGTAATCCAAAAGATGCAAGGCTTCTTTCATATCTTCGTATGAACACATTTCTATTACTTATGACGGTTTGCAAAAATTTCATTTGTTTAATTTAGATATTGCTATTTTAAGTCAGTTCTTTGTAACGAGCTTTTTAAATTTCAATTTATACATTTTATAAAGAATATTACCCTTGTACATTGTTAGAGCAAATTTAATATAATCCATTACAGTCCTTTTAAACAACATAACAATATAGCTGCCCCAAATTTGCAATCTAAAACAACGAACCAACTTTTTCTTTCGCAAAGTACGCAAGCATCGGTACATCAGTTACGTTTCTGAATCATTAAACTTTAAGGTTCACCAAATTATTTTGTTTTTCTTAAAACATTTACATGGCTTCTAAACATTTACAACAATGTTTCTTTGATAATTTTAGAGATGACTTAAATGTCTTAGGAAAATTATGAATTAATTATTTTTTACACAACCAGGGCCAGGTTAAGACTAAAAACCGATGATAAATATTTTATAATTAAAGAGAAAGAATATTAATAAATTAGTTTTCGTATATTCCGTTATTATAGTAGTCAATGTTTTGTTACTTTATTCTTAAAATTGAATTGAATAATAGTTTTTTTTGTTAATAACACATGTAAGGATAAGTAGTAGTGTTAAGAGAAATACGTGATGTATTGTTCAGTATCCGTGGTACATCGGGTGACATGTTTAATAATTTTAACGTATCTATTTGTGCAGTGATCCATTTTTTATCCTTCCACCGGTATACATGGCGCAGGGGTCGCTATTTCATATTTCAAACCTTCTTTTCATACATACCTTATTCTCTTTCCATTTCTGTCCTTCCATGCATCACATCTCAAAATGTTGTCCCTGCTTTACATTATCTCATTTCGTATCTACATTATATCAATGCTTTCTCTTCAAATAATCTAATTTCAAACGTTTAGTTACTTGATAGTAGATTTCTTAAATGCATAACATAGAAGGATTCAATTGATTGTGAGTGCAACGTGAAGGTCAGTTGTCTCGTAAACCAGGTGTCGACGACGGGCGTTGTTAGCGTGACTCTTATCGAGGTATCCCATCATTTCAGTGTGATGCCTTTAAGAAATTATTATTTACTGTATTTAAAATTTATCGGTACAATTGTGTAAACAATTTCATATAATGACATGTCATAAAAAGTCTTATAACACAGATTCATTAGTAAAGAATAATTGCGATTAATGATTGCGTTATATTAATCTGTGCCGTTTTTATTATGGTTATTTTGACTATTTATTATTTAGTTGTTTCCAGCAAGAGACCGAAAATCGATATAGAACGAAGTGACAGAAGTCCTGATCTTATAGTTGTCACAGAGTCACAATAGTTTTATTATTATATTTTAGTTCTATCTACTTACATAGAATGAGCTCATTTCGTACTTGAAAGTCTTTTTATTGCTGTTTCTTTGGTATTTGATTTATAACCGTCGGGTAATACATAGTTAAATTAAATTCCTAAAATTAAGTTTTGTTTAATGTGTGAATATAAGAAATCATTGTTTCTGTTGTTTTTTTTTCAGTTTAAAGATTACAACAAAATTTACTTACCACGGCATTTTGTAACAATTTATTCCTATTATCACTTTCAGCTATTATACACTCTTTGTCGTCAAATAATGTATATAATTTATATAAATATTTTATACATATTTTCTCATAAATGGTTCATTATCTAAAGTGAAGTAAAAAGTGATAATTAAATTGTCTCTTGATGATTATCATAAATATAGAAAACATTTTCATCTGTTTCAGCGAGAAATACTAATGATTATCGAGAATTCACTTAATGATGTCCAATTACTAATTTTACTGGAAGGGCGTTATTTTGATCGTGATGAAATTACGACAGTAATTCGCACCATTTTTTTTTTAAATCACTCAACCTGAAAAATGTGAGTCGCGTTCAACCGATGTTATGGAAAATATTTGCTATCGGAGCCTTTTTACCTTTTTATCCCTTGACGGATTAAAGGATCAAAGGACTAAAATGACATGCCACGCTTTTTGTAATTTATCCGAATCTCTGAATGCCCGTACCTCTCAATGTTTTAAATATCGTCAAACGGTTTTTATATTTACGTTTTATTTGCGCTCCAGGGAAAACGCATACAAAAATGTCTTTTATCCGCACTAAACTCTTTCGTTACGTTGTAAGCTGAAGACAAGAATAGTTTTCTTTGTATGACCACGAAAATACTGTTTTATGTACATTAGAAAAAAAGTATTACAAAATCTATTCTTAGTTTGATATACGACAGATATACATATTTTTTAACAACTTATTTTTATGTCAAATACAGATTGTCAATATCCGAGTGTCAGGGATGAATGTATGATAATTAGAATCCGTTATTATTTAATATCTCTCCCTGTCCTACAAATATTAAGCAAAACATAGAATAAAATATACAAAGCGAGGTTAGGGGATAAAATAATTTGTACATTGGGAAACCGCGAAATGTTACGCAATTCAATAAGAATGTAATCTCTAGAGAGATGGCGAGGAATCTTTTGTGCTCTCCAGTGTAGTGTGATACGAGGGTGGTAACTTTGCAATGTAGCGAAAAGTTGTACTGATATTTATTAAATATACCTACAGTATACTATCTTTAAATCTCTAAGAGTTATGTTAAAAAGTTAGCGATACGTGTCTTATACTAATTATATATCCACGGCCTGTTTAGGAAGAACTTAGTCTAGTGTTGTAATAACAACATTATTATACGGAATGAGTTCGCTTCAAACTGATATTTTTTGAATTTACAAATTCTATTTCGATCCAAAAAAAACCTCATTACGATGTGTAAATCTTTCTTTACACAAAACATACGTACACACAAGCCAAACTTAATATTGGCGCGGCGTTGATATTCAAAACGCATGAATTGCCCCGAATTTCATATAGGACGTCTCACATACTGAACCGTAGGTATTTTCGCTTCTTACAGTATTCTCCATTATTTATTTAAAAAGGGCCCTGAGGACTATTGTGTGATTTTGGCCCCCAAGGGCAAAATACATACTTTCAGTCGTCTAAACGAGATACTCAAGGGATCACGCACGATTCGCTTCCGATTGGTTTAAATAACGAAATTCAATAAGTAAAAAATTAAATTAGTAAATAAATAACGGATATATACATATCAATCTATGTCAGTAGTAATAGTTATTATCATATTGGTTTAATATTATTTCTGTTCCATTTCCATTTATTATTTAGGATTTACTTTCCAGACTCTATACCCTTTATAATTTTTAATCAATATCAATCTTACTTTAATTTAAAATTTTGTTAATGTTTTAAAGAAAATGTTCTAAGGAATATTGCCGAAAATAAAAAAAACACCGATGTAAATTCTAAGATAAAAAGCAAACAGTTTTTGTTCTTCATTTTAAAAGGATAAAAGCCAACAGAACATTTAGATATTTTCTTTGATTCTTTTTATTTTCATTTACCGTCTTTTGAAGTGAGAACGTATTTTATTAACATACTTCTTTTTAAATAGTTTAACAGTCTTCCTTATTTTCCAATTAATATATTTATGTTACACACTATCATTATCATTACAGCCTATCGCTGTCTATAACATTAATGTCCTGCTGGACAAAGATCTCTTCAAATGGTTTCCACTACCGCCTTATGATATTCATTTAGGTTATATTTCGTAACAAATATAATAATATAGGAAATTAATATAACAAAACTATGTGTCGATTGAACACAAAATACTCGACTAATAATTATTTAGTTCTGTGTCCAAGTTATGTGCTATTTTGTAACATTCATAACGAATTTTTAATTTCATTAAATTATTACTATATAAAATATATAAAAGAACTTAAGAAGTTGATAAAGTTGTTTATGTTGTTAATTCGAAGAATATTTGCTTAAATTTGCGGTTAGGGTGTTATTACGATAATCACAAATAAGTCTTCTTATCACCATTAAAGATTATTTTAATTTTTTATAAATTTAGATACTGTCTAATATTAATAGTTTGCGACAAACAAAATTTAAAAAAAATCTGAAATTAAATTTTAGTGAATTATTTAATTTGAATGTTTGGTTTTTTTTTTTACGTATGTATAGTGTTAGTGAAGATGTGGTCGTTGATGGTAAAGCGCATTAACCTAGCAAATGCCTATTCACTCTTTTTTTGAAGATGCCCACATCGTTATTGGACGGGAACACTGACGCCGGCAAATTGTTCCATTCCTTAGCTGTCCTTATTAAAAACGAAGAGTCAAACCTCTTAGTGCGTGAACTGGGGATGTTTACAACATAAGGATGGAGTCTCACCGTGCGCCTTGTCGTCCGGTGATGAAAATGGGACGGGTGAATTACGTCATGTAATTCCTGCGCACACTCTCCGAAATGGATCCTGTAGAATATATAATAGTATGGCGCATTGTAATTGGTCTCCGTCGGGTGTGTGGCTAAGCTGGGCTCTGATCTCGTTTATCAGTCAGGTCAGACCCCGACCTTCCGAATAAGAGATAAGAGTCGTGATACGAATGTTTTCATCTTCAACAGCAATATCAACATACATGTAAGTATAAATGCATGTTTACGAACGAATTTATTGCTTAAGATAAACTGTTGTCGCACTGGTGTACGAACTAGGGATGCTAACATTGTCATTTCATAACAGTGATGTATCTTCCTCAACATTATCATACCAATACTAAATGGATGATACAACGCCTCTGTAATGCAGTGGTTATGCACTTCCAACACAACTCACACTAGTTTTGTTCAATAACCACTAATTTAAATGGTGGTAAGTTTTTATCAAATCCGCATGTCTAGTATGGTAGACACTTATGATGTTAATCTACAGCCTTAATATCGAACTTACCAAGAAGTTTGAATATTTCTGGCAAGGATGCTTAACTAATCAACATCTGATCATCACTTAACGTCATATGAAATATTTGCTAATGTAGGTAAAAGAAATACATCAAGAAATCGAAAGTAGCGATATTTTGTCATGTTTGTAGTCTAGAATCATGATAATTTTCATAACTATCGCAAAACATTTTTATATTTAGCAACCTAGTCTCCGCAATCTAGTCTTTAGGATCCTATTTTACGCGAACATAATAGAAATGTTGACATTTTAACGGCATCCCTAAGGTGTGACATGTTTTTGGTACACTGACCGCACCACGTATCTCAGTAATAATTTAGCAGTCCAGTTACGATAATAGAATCGCCTGTAGTCTGCCTAACATTTTTTTTAAACTAAAGTAGCTAACAATTGGTTTTAAATATATATCTGTTAAGTAATTACGGATCCGCTAAATTACAATCAAGAGGATATTAAATAATACACGTGCTATTCTAAACTCATAAGGGCTATATTTCCGAACCCAAAAATCTGGTTTAAATATTTATATAACGAATAATACAAATAAAAAGGTTTTCTGTAGTTCTATTATAAATTTCTAAGAGATAATCGTTTTGTATTTTCCTTTATATATAAACAATGTGGAGCGTATCCCTTATCAACATAAACTTTCATTTCAGAATACCACATTACAGTTCCGACACGGGAAGCGTATGTTGCTTTCAGTAGCAGAAATATTTGTCCTCATTTAACTATCAACATGTACGGCTCTTGAAGAATCCTTAATATATTTTTAAAACAGATTTTATTAAATTAAATAATATGTGAATACTCTAAAATGATCATTTATATCGTAGGAATGAAACACAATTTCATTTTTAGGAATTGCGCGTCAATAAAATCTTCAAATCTATTGTTAGCAATTAAATGTTAAAGTTAATTAGGAGAAAAGTTTTGAATAGAATTTGTTGATGAAAAGCATTAATAATATTAATATTTATATTACCAGCGTAGCATTATCTTTGATTAAAAATAATCTGTAAATATAAATTTCGACTAAAAATCGACTATCCTCTGAAAAAAACAGTAATATATTGTTAGGCAGCTATGTCATAAGTAATTGTGTAAAATAAAATGAAATGAAAAACAGAAATAAAATATGTAAAATGATAAAAATATGAAGAATGATATTTTAAACTTGATGCGGAAGAGAAAAAAGGGTATGAATGTAAAACAATGTGTGAAATATATATAATAAGAAGAAAAAGAGATAAAGAGTATATAATTGAGAAAAAAATGGGAGAGAAAAATTAAAAAGGGAAACAATAGTTCGGTCTCACTACACGGGGAAACTGTAATTAACATACTCGTATAATTGTATACGACCCACATTTCTAAAATCTGAATCGGAAACATGTTAAATTTGACATAGTGAATGTGTTCTGATGTAAATTGTACAAATTTAACGGACCCCGCGCAGGTTCCGTCAGGCTTACACAAACATTTAATACACTAGATAACCCCGTAGTTAATCTAATCAAATTAACCCGCTGAAATAGTTTTGAATGTTAATTAAGTTTAAAACGTTAGGTATTCGACCTTAAATAACTTTCATCCGGAATAAATATGATATCTTTTCCTTTACATTTTAAAGTTTTATTACTGTTTGTGTGAACGTTTTGTTTGTCTTGTCATTTTATTTGAATTTGTTCAAGTTCAAAGGAAGACAAAGAACTATATTAAATTTTTCATTTTGATTGAATGTCTAATTTACTTATACTATACTGGTTTTAATATTGATCATAAGACATGTTTGAGAAAGGAAATTAATTTAATCTTAAGTAATAACTATATTTTTCTATCCATTAAAATATACCTGGACGTTACTAACCATCGTTTTCTTTACTCAATTTATAAAATTTGAGTAAACAATTTGAAAGGGTATCGGGGATGAAAAGGGAAGTCCGTAGAACCTTCAAATCCTTGGAGACCATTTAATTTATTCATTAGAAATACTTTTAAAAATGATTATTTTAGAGATTTCATCTTTTTAAATATTTATAACCATTTAATAAAACCAATAGTTAATGATTAAACAGACTACTTGAGGAAAAGATTAAAAATACAATGTTTGCAGTAATATTCGAGAGATAAATAAATTATATATAGAATAATAAATTCTGCGTAAACCTAAAAACTAAATTAATGGTGTCAATTTTGAAAACTTTCTATTTTAAATAAAACAGTTATTAAATAATTACAATATTAGAACCAAATTGATAATCATTCTAGTTTTGACATGTTTATTTGATAATAGTAATCAGGCTCTTTGTTATTTATTAAAAAAACAATTAAAAAATGCTTAAAGTAATAACTTTTGTTACAAATATAATATATATTTAATAAAATAAATAGTAATTATTTTTTCATAGCTACATCTTCTTAATCTGTCCTGTTGACTAGAAGAGATTACCGTTATATTTCACTGTGACCTTTTTTTATATAATTTCTGGTTTTCCCTGATGTTATTATTCAGGGCTTTTTAAACTTATATTTACTTCATTCAATACTTATGCTATCTTTTCATATACCATAACAAAACCTATACATACACATATGTGTGTATAGTCATATTTAAATATTATTATTTCTACTATTTACTATAGTACATATTCTTTGACAATATATTATAAACTTATGTCTAACTTATTTACATTATAATAATTCGTTTAAACTATCAGTCTGAATTGTTAGGCCTGTTTCCTGTTCAAATTCATACCGTAACATATTATGAATAGGACACTCCATTAGTAAATGAGGAACTGTTTTCTCCGCAGAGTCATCACATATACACGATGGGCTCTTCCGACACTTAAAACGGTTCAAGTATTGGCAGAATCCACGGTAGCCAGTGAATATTTGGGTTAGCTGCCCAATGGGTCGGATCATTTTTATTAAGCTATACGTGACTTTTTGTTTACATCGATACGTCAAAAATCTCTATCCATAACTATGTTTAAATTAGTAACGTTTATAGATACTATAAGTCAAGAATCATCAAACAATTCAAATCTATCCAATTAAGTACCAAGTGACAAATTGTGAGGTCCCCGCTGCTAATTTGATAAGATACGTTGAATCGACGGACATGTTTATAAACATGTTGAAGTATTTTGTTCTTGACAAGCAATTAATAATTTTCTTCTGTTTTGTTATTACTTTATTAATTACTTTTCCTTAATTTTAAACGTATGCCTTTTTATATCGGAGGTTTCTGCGATCCGGGGCCACAGGTTGTAGAGTTCAGTTTATGAAAGACTTTTTCGAATATTTTTTTCCATCCACTTATGAAAATATTACGCAAAATAAATATACTTAAAGGCCTCAGTAATTTAACGTGTTTACTTTTCAATGAGTACGAATTGCTTTAAAGATCAACGAACGAACCGTCCCAGAGGTCTTAAAGAAGCAAATACACACTCATAATGATATTTAAGAACTGATAGAGAAGATTAAGTAACTTATAATACTTCGAATCAAAGCTTACATCTTTTTCTTAACATTTTTTTTACTTATTTATTAATAATACTGTAAGTTGGTTAAATTTTTATATACTATGTATTAGGAATAGCTTTTTGTTTTATATATAACAAGAAGACATCGTTTTATATATAAGACATCAATAAAACTGAGGACAGTAAAGCATACAAATACAAATATACTTTATTGTGCACTATCACAGAGTTACAAAAAAAAGAAAGTACATCAGGATTTTCACAAAAGGCGGTTTTATCGCTAAGCAGCGATCTCTGCCAGACAAACTTTGGATAGAAATTTAGATAAGTGAATCGATAAGATGCACACGAACAGTGAAAAGAAATAAAAACCATAGAAATAATAACAAAAATAGAATAAAATTATACAATATTTTAGCAATTTTACTGTATACATATATATATATATAATTAAAAAAATAAAATTAATAATATGTAAATATAATAACTTCATGAGAATGTTCAACATGTTATAGCGTATTCTTTGAGGAAATTCTTTTATGTTGACAACTGTAACATTTGCATACTATTGGTTAACGGTTAAAATAAACGATATTGTGGTAAATATGTTTCCAGCAAGAAAAATATAAAAAGTATGTACGGAAATATTTGTACAGATGTACAGATCTCAAAAGCAACATGGGTTGAGCAAATTACTTCTATCTCTCCTATGGTTATAATATTATGCTTATCTGTTTGGTACTAATCAAAAATAAATTTAGTCTTAAATTTCAGCATTTTTCAATATTTTAATAAGTTACATGTTTACCTGCATCAGTGTCACATGTACGCCTACTTACGGCGAGTTAGTGAAGCAAATGATATGCTTTCTACCTGAGAGATTATTTGAGCTAAATAATTCACGCTTCTAAAAGCCGTGCCAGAGCAGAGGCCCGACATTGCCATTAAATAAAACGGAAGTTCATTATTCAATGCCTTCAGAAATATAAATTACATTTTTTCTGGCGTCATTTCACGTCTTTTAACAATTTCTGAATTCAAAATGAACGGATAAAGGAGTCGCAAAATATTAATCTTTTTGTTCAACAATTTAATTTAAATTTTCAAAATGTTCAAACATAACCTGTAGCATATTATATGGCGAGTATGGAATAGAATAATAGTTCAAATAAATTTGAAAAGTTTTTAATAAATTTTTTAATTTAAATTAACATGATATAAGTTTGAGGGTAAAGGTCGATAATGATAACGGAACGACTTTAATCTGTTTAAGAAAACCACTTTATATTCGATGAACTGAATATACATATGTATCTTTAATCTCACAAAAAGCGATCTTGGTAATAAATACTTTCGAGTCTCAATAGTTACCGACGACTCATTATTGTAACCTTCCTAACTTGATAATCTTCATAAGTTAAAGTTTCATCGGATCTCTATTTGTATTATCATGAACTTAGATAATTTACACCCAGATTTAGTAATATTAAGCACGAACAAATATTTGGTTAAACTTTGTTTCATAATTCGCGCACTTACTAAATACATTAATAATAATATTGTATATTATAGCATATTATTCCATCCTCTATACTCAATACGTATTGCCCGTGGCGATATCGATATAAAGCCCAGCTTCGCTTATGATATATTTGTTTACATGAAACTTGATTTCTGCAGAAAAAAATTAAATTAAACGCGAATTTAATGCTAGAGGAAATTTCTTTTGATATACTTAATCCTTAGTCAGAGAAAAAAGGAGATGTAATATCATTCAAGGTTCATACAACAATATGAATCAAAACTACAGATTGATAAAATGTAACTACATATATAACATCCTTTTATAATGTTTATTACATAGATGTATATGGAGCTTATATAATTTTCAAGGATAAACCTCTAAAAGAAAAAAAATTAAATCTGTGCAATGAACTAATTCAAGAGAATATAATTAAAGAAGTCGACTAAATATTTTTTTTACTCGTTGGTCTAAATTTGGTATAATGATCTTGCTTAGTTTATTCTTGGTGACATATTACTCCGCAATTAAGGCACTTAATTTTCTACTCCAGATGTTAAGTTGTCTTTATATATTTTTTTTAATCTATATATATGAATATAGTATATACCAAGTAATGTCCTAAAACATTAGGTGGACGAAGTAGGAGTTGATAGATTGTAGCATCCTCTGATGATAGATTACAACAAAGGAAGTAATAATACACATTATTATACAAACACGTACGTGACAGTTTTATATACTTTTATATGTATATTCAAGGAGTTTACTGGTGGTAAATCACTGTTATCGGAGACTGTCTAGTTAGGTACCGCCGTAGCTCCTATTGCAGCTGGCAAACATTACTGAGTTTCGGTTTGAAGGCAATGAAACTATTGACATTACTGGAGTAAAGAAACATCATCACATCTTAAACACTTAAGTAATGAGAACAATATGGTGCTGATCATATCCTAATTAACACCACTTTGTCATGATATCGCTTATAGTCTTGCTCAAGTCGTAACTTCGTCCACTAAAAATGGTTTATTTATTAGCATGTGATAATATTAGTAATAACTAATACCATCATATAATTATGTTCATTATATATGTATCGATTTAAAGTTTTTTTAAACCATTCCTATTAGGTGACGTCATGCAACAAGTAGTATGTTGTACACGCTTTCGCGTCTACGCCGTAGACTTCCAAAGTTACTGTTTATTGTCGATGATTGATAACGTTAGGCATACATTAGCCAGAGGTCAAATGCGTATATTATAACATCCCAACGGCCTCTTTGGAATTGAACAAATATTTATAAACACTTTCGTTTTATCTGCGACCTACGACGGTATGATTCGATCGAATGAAAACACTTCATGTATCCTTTGGACAATGTCAAACTGTTGACTTAAATACGTTTCAATGCATATAGAATTAATTTTTTCCAAAGAAAGTTAAGTAATTTTCAATAAAATAATCTATTATTTAGTGCTTAACCGAACAATTAAAAATAGCCTATTGGCTACCAAATGTATTATAGCACGGAAGTTGCATATTTATAATCTGTTTGTCGCAAAATTAAGCAAGGTATTTAGAAAAATATTAAAATGCACAGACTATCGCGTCGCTTACAGAGTCCTTAGATCGATTTCGGGACATACTATATGCAGTGAAACTTAGATGACAGTACGTTATTTCCAACTTCGTTCAGTTGGCTACCACCCTATATTTTAAATCTAATCTCATATTTGCTTTGCTGTGTCCTAACTGTCAACATGATAAAAGCTAACTGGACGAAGTAGAAGGTAACACCATCATCCGATAATTATGATAAGAGAAATAACATTTTTTAAAACAATTGGTATTCGTGAATATTCACAAAACTCAAAAAAAATATTACAAAATGCTTTTAGTAAAATATCTTATTTGTTTGAACCAGCTGGCTTTAGTCATAGAGCGAATCCGCGTTCTTGACCCGTCAGGTCTCGGCCCTCTCCTCTCACTTATCAGGAACGCGAGATATTAATTAACCAGCCAATTAATGATCTACTTCGACTTTGCACCTTCAGTTACTGATTGTATGCTATTGTAGCCAAGTGTACACACATAACAGCGTGAAACATTCACATAACGCAAACTCGCATGAAACATCCAATCGGATATTGTTTATCAAACGTCTTTCTCATAAAGAATATTACGCATTAATTAACCAACTTATCTTATAATCGGATATCTGCACGTAACTTATACTTCTATTTCCTGGATTTAGGTATCCTCCCACCACACTTACGTAAGTGTATCCTGTCATTTCATTGCAATGTTTACTCTACAGATTGCACGAAGCTGATTCCAAGACGACATTCAATCTCTTGAACGGATATTGTGCTGTGAAATGAAAAGTTCAGCGGAAATATCTTCTATTTCTAGGAAGCAATAATGTATTATACAATACAACATTTTATGAATTTAAAAATTAATGTGGGTGTAGCGACATGACACTGCACGAAATGATGAGGGTACAGAATCTAAAAATATTTCGTGTAAGCAAAATCACAAGTTCACTTTTAAATCAATGCCACCAATTATTTTCAAAGTGCTTTTTTAAATACTTAATTCCTTTTTTTAACAACCCAAAATTACGTGTTAAAATCTTAATATAGATACAAAAGCTAAACTGGTTAAATATAACTTGTGTATGTATTTACTTTTCCAAGGGTTAAAGTAAAACAACACCGTCTCAAACTTAGGCAATATACGACTTATTCGTCTTTTAATAAAATCTTCAACTATGTCGAAGTTCTCAGAAATTTCATTCTGCTCGTCTCTTTTAAATTTGAATAATTGTAATACGCCATTCAGTAAAATTTAAAGTTATCATTTTAAGTATCTATAAACAAAATCTAACTTGGATTTAAAGGGCTATCGTTCATTAGATATTTTATCATTTGTCACACTATTTTATTAATTTATTACGCTTCAAGTATCAAATAAATAAATTCATAAAGTATCTAAATAAATGATCGACTAATCATAGCTACGCTACGGTGAACAATATCATTTGATTACATGATTACTATGATAAAGTTTTTATACAAATATGCGTTGAAAATACACTCTTGCAAAATTCAAAGAATGAATTGGAGCACTAATAATATTTAAGTAAAAGAAAACAATAAAAAGAGAGAAAAAGTTATGTTTCAAGCCGCTGGGGAAATTCGCCAACGTGAACAACGCAGTAGATAAATGATTATAACTATCTCCAAATGGCCTTAAATAATAATAATTAAATGACCTGTTTATGTATAATATAATAATGAAATATGTACCTACTTTTACACATACTATAACATATATAAAGGATTCTAGCAATCTACTGATCGCTTTCACGGGTTGAAGAACATCGCTCAATTAAGTTTCCCTATGTCCCTGTGACCTTTCCTGCGAAATCCTCATTCAAAGGGATAAAAGTCAATCACTGTATGCTATTCAATACAACTGATCAAGCAATTTGACTTGTGTCACGTCCGTAAATACCCGTTTGTTGTCACTATCTGTATTATATCTTTTTGGGTTAACTAACCCATTGTTTAATAGACTCCATAGAAAACCCATCGTAACAATAGAAGTTTTTTTGCACGGTAGTAGCTTTGGCAATACAAACAGGATATCTCGTTATCACATCACTTAAACGTTAACAATCTTCATTTCTTTACAAATTACAGGTAATTAACATTAGGCTACTGTCCTTAAAAATGAAGTAGCAGTCTATAGGTTTGAATTACACACGCCATTTTGAAATATAGAAAGTAAGTCCAACTAGATTGGTTCTGCGGTAGTACCTACGACTAGAGCTCCATTAATTTTGTTATTTTATATAATATTATTTATTAGCATTTATACGTATAATTTTCCTCAATGTCGCACCAAACCTTGATCCGATATAGATAACAGTGTATCGACACTTCGCTCCAATGGTTTCAGTGATCGATCCGCTTTAATGTCCTTTATAGCTTTTCGTGTATGAACAGATGACAAACTAATCAGAAACAAGATTACACTTACGTAAATTGGAAAATCTGTAGCAGCCAAGACTGTATCCATGTCATGTTATAAATGCGGAAGTCTTTCTAATGGTAAATTAGTCGGGGGCAATATACTTACAGCGAGCCGATAAACAGTACAGTACATAACTTACAATAAAGATATGCAAAAACGACTCTTAATATGTCTCGAAGCGAACAACACAATGTGATGTAGTGTAAACATTGGCACAATTTTTATAATGTTATTCGCAAACTTATGACCAGCAGTGGGTGCTGATAACGATGATGATTCGTAGACGTGTCAGTTAATATCAGGCAAATGAATAGATTCTTTTTGTCGCTTATTAAAAAAAATAATATCTAGTTCGCTTTCATGTTGTTAATAAGTTATATTTTGCGAATATTGTTTTCGTAACAATACTGCTCAGTATGTAGTTTAATATTTGTGTAAGTTGTATGGATAACAAAAGTTTACATGAAGATTCCACTCGGAGGAAGAGCAAACCGATTAGCATATTGGTTGAATTTCTTCTCAATTTCTCGTTTTCTAATTTGTGATCTAATTTAATTTAACGTTACTAATATTAAAAACCGCAACAAAGCGATTGTTCTTAAAATAGAATGTTTCTCTATTACCTAACTTAGTAAGGCAGAACATAAGCCTCATATAATGAACCAAACATTTCATAATAAATACTATAGCCTCAAATATTTTTTTTACTTAGAGAAAGTAATTTATGACAAACGAATTGTGATTCCTAGGTCGCATATTTAATCAAAACTAATGACTGTAATTTTTAAGTTTCTGAAACAAACACTAAAACCGTTGTATTAAATTTAAAATTCACAGAAAATATGCTTTGATTTATGTCCGTAAGTATCATATAATATTTCATGTAATGAATAGCAAAACCTGGCGTTTATTTCTCATCCTGTTGAGTAAAAGATTTGACGGTGAAGCTGTGGATTTGTACGCACAGGAGACTATTAGTTCAGATTGTCAACGATGAAGGTAGCTACCCTACTTTTACCACTTCCAATTCGTACTTATCGTCCGCCCCGGGCTCACTTAATGGACAGTGAAGGCCTCCGCCCTCACAGCCCTGGAATCCGAGAAGGTACCTACCCTGGTTTCAAAAAAACTGAACCCTCGGACAAGCGTACAATTATGAATATGGGTATATTCTACTGACAATAAGGCTATGTAATCGAATCGGGTACATAGCAAGCGACTTGCTTCTTCGCCACGAAGTTTGTGCGTGTAGGAAGTCTTTAACCTTTATCAGGTCAAATTAAGTTCATCTATTTTAATTAACACTAGGACACCATAAACTTCAAAGGTCGAAGCAAGCTTATAATTAAGCTCCTCGAAAGTGTCGGCCAGATTAAGGCGGAAATGGAGTGACAAATTAAACATTTACTTTGACGTGACAAAATATTCCGTCATCAATAATCGAGAAAAGTAATTGCTATTGGGACAGGAAGTAGCTACTTAGAGAAATATGTACTATAAAGTAATATATGATTCCTTAAATCTGATGATCTATGTACTATAGGTATAGTTAAGGAATTTTATATACGATACAACTATTTGTTTTAAAAGTATTTTAACCTAATAATGTTCGATAAGATTTGTAAATACTTGATCTTTAAATTTCAATTGTAGTTTTTACTGTAACAATGAACGGTGGATGAATTTAGAAAAAAACTAGAAAAATTAGAAAAAAAATCAAAGTAATAAAATGTTTTTTACTTTTAAACGTTATTTAATTTAATTATTCTTTATATTGGACTTCGCGTAAGCTTTCTAAAATTTTCAAAAACCAAAAACAGGACGTACGAAATTTGGTATTTTGGAGACCACATACCACCCATTGTTGTCAGTTATATTATATACCATCGGGACAGTCCTCCTTAAGTAACCACTATAAAGCTTCAATTGATTAAAAAATGTATTGTTCATAAAGTTTTCAGCAATAATTTGATCGTTTGATACGTTTGTGTTTACGTACAGAATAATAACATCTAAAGTATTTTTCCGACGAATAACAACAACAAGTATTTAGAGGTCGGACATAAAGTTCAACTGTAGTTTGAGCGGCGTAAGTTACTTCAAAGCGTGTCATTTACGAGGACACAACTGTATCGCCAGGTCACTCAAACCCGAATACCAAAGGGTCTAAAGGGTTGCGTCCTCTGTGCGGTTTCATATTCCTTTTGTTATGTGCATTATACGCTTATCTAAATGTTATATCGGTCATTCGTTCAATATTAACCTGAATCTGTTACCTTCATTACATACACTATTAAAAAGTAATATTATATATACCTGTTTATAACGATGTTATCTCAGGATACCCCAGTAAATTCACTAGCTATAACTTATTTCAAACAGGAACATAGTGAAATATTTAGTTACCTCAAATTCTAAGTTATTGGATGTGCATAATAAAATATTAAAATTATACGCGCTGTTTAGAAAACTACCTTCTAGTTGAAGAATAAAAAAAGGTAAAAATAGTTCTCTCTTTTTAAGTTATTTGTATAATTAAAAAAAATAACAAATTGAATAAACCGATTTTATGCGAAATGTATTTTTAGTTGTGAGACATATACGCCTTTTGTAAAAGAAGCAAAGCAACAGGTACGCAAACCAAACGACCGACATTGAGAGGTCTGCACCATAATGGATTCGTACGTCAACGACACCCGTAGGTGACCCTTACAGCCGAACATTACTAATGGAATAAATAAGTGATATTAAGGTACAGTTTATATATATAAGTATCTATTTTATCATCTCCTCCTTTTTCTTCCCACCTCTTTTTCCCCAAACCCTCTTCCCTCGTCTCTCTCCTCTCCCTTATATTATATAATTTATATGTATATATTTTCTAGCTCGCGGA